>LQNS02278163.1:8233177-8247520 GCA_001587735.2 Parhyale hawaiensis
ATGAAATCGTATTTTTGGATATACCGTATAATATAAGGTCATAAAAAAGTCATAAATATTTATCCTGAAAAGTCATAAAAAGTCATAAAATTTTCCTAGCAATCTTCAGTAGACACCATGTACAATCGAATTAAAGAGCTAATCCATGCCCCATAGAATGGATAGGGTAGAGTGAGTAGATCCATCGAATTTCTTCCCTATCTAAAAGTGAAGAAAATGTGTCAAACNAGATGACAAGACACAAGATCACAAGACACAAGACACAAGACACAAGACACAAGATCACAAGACACAAGACACAAGTAAACAAGCAAGACCGGTTCACAGACTTTTAGTATAATATAGATAGATATGCACTCTCTTTTTCAATTCATGTAAGAAGCTCAATCGTCTCCCACCATAGATTACATGCGGGAAGTAATCTTACATTAGAAAGCAGCAAGCCTCAGTGAATTAAAATTAAAATGCATTACCCGCCGCGTATCCATGATACCGAACCAGTCTTCATTACATTGAAGATTTTGTGTTGAAGTTAAATCAGCCGAGGCCGTCAAGATAGTGAATCAGCTCCGTCAAAAGGAGCACGGCAAGCGGAAAAAATGTCTGCTACTGGAGAAAAATCATCGCCTCGTCCGCCCTTCCTTGATTAGCTTCCGAATTTGTACGTGGTAAACTGAGAACAAATATATGGTTCGATGTATGGAGAAAGTTATTTTAAATGCGACTGCATGGCCGCGCTAAGAGAAGCTGTGATATCTCTATTTTTTCGATTCCAAGAAGTGTTTCAAGCAAGCAGTACATTGAGGGAAAGGATTAAGGAGCCAACTTTTGCCATCTCCTTCAACCTGGTTATCGATCTCCATGGAAACGCAGCCTAATTAGAAAATCTGCAACTTGGCGTACTTTTCGCCCATCTATTTTGTTAAGAAGGGGGGCACGACATATACAAATTTATAAATATGTGTACAAATAAATACACGACGGTGTTTAAAAACTTGCTGTCCCAAATGGAGCTAATGGGGCCAAATAGGCTACCTATTGTAAATGCTACAAACATACTCTCAGTAGCTAAATAGGTATGTGTGTGTATAAATTAGTAAGAAGTAGGTAGTTAGTTAAAATCGATGGCTGTATTTAATGCTAATTGTATCAAGAAGTGGGAGTCAGAAAATCTTGAAGGCTTGGAGTCGAAGTTGGACTTGAACCATCCAATTCCGCAACCCTAGCTGAAACAAGAGATGATCTACCCTACTTATGTAGTAAGTCACTAGCGAAGTTTAATTACACGTGCCCATTGTTTAGCTGAAGTAATTTATAGCATATGGGACTTGTGCTTTTGTAAGCCAGTGCAAACGGAACATTGCTACAGTTGTTTTTGAATTGACGTTAGCAATATAGGCCTATATACCATGGTTGGGCATCATGCGCCCAAGGGTCCCGAGTGCCTTCTCCGCAGGGGATGTAGCATCTGGCCGCAGTTCCTGCTGAGAAGGTTAGTTTTGTAGAGTTAGGTAGGTTCTCTATATAAGGGGAAGACAAGGCGCTCGTGGGCCGCCGAATGGTGGTAAGCGACCCATCCCATGGGACTCCTATCTGCTCCCGTGTGGGGGGCCACGGAAGGGACCCCCCGCACGAGTGTTCGCTTTCTTTTGTCTTCTTCCCATTTCGGTTTTCGGCTCCTTTCTGCGCTGCACTACTGAGCGAGTTCGCTCGACCGAGCCGTGTGGAGTTGGAAATGCTCGCTCCTTGTTTCCTGCCAGACATGGTGCACCTGGCCAAGATTGTTCTAATAGAACTCATTCGAGTTCGACTTAACTTCTAAACTAAATCATACAAAATTGGATCGCTGTTATATAGTCTTCGTTTCTAATACGGCGTTAAAACCCACAATATAATAATAATAATAGGCCTATATACCAGCAGTGGCTTTGCAAGCATAGAGAAGACCGTGACAAATACCCGAGGGCGCTCTGTCTCTCGTGCAATTTGGAATGTTATAGAATGATTTGAATTACGGAGTTACAAAAGTCTCCAACTCCGCTGTATAAATTATTTTTTAGGGGAGCGTTTTTTTCTGCTTAGTATTAATGCTGTACAAAGAAAGTTTGAACAGCCAGGTATTAAAAAATGTGTAAAGGTGAAATACCGTATATTTTGGTTGAACATGAAGAACAATGGCTGTCTCATAAAAATCATTGCACCACTTGAAGTATGGTGGAGTTCGGCCCTTTCGAAATTAAACAGGCAAATTACAGGGCTACCGTATAGTGATGAATCCAATGAAACTTGAACTTTATTTCAAACTACACGATTGCTTCTATGTAAGAAAGGACAGTAGGACTGCTTTAGCCAATTTTCAAACAACTAGTACCTAGGTACCTAGCTAATGATTGTGTTAGTCGTTATTTGTATAGACCTATGGCTAGTCTTCACAGTCCGACTCTTGCTCGCTTCTATTATTCGCAGCCTCCTAACCCGAAATGCAATCTCGTGCCTCTGTGGACATAGACTACCTGGGTACCTATATTGAGCCAACTTACTTTTATATGGTAATTTTGCTTCTTTCACTGGTAGTTGTTAGTTGTAAAGTGTCTCATCAAGGTAGGATGCGTGCATGGCCTTGGGCTTCAACGCCGGTAACCGTATAGGCCTTGGCTCAGCCACAACCACATCAGACTTAGGCCTATGTTCTTTCTTTGAAAGACATGAACGACTTATAGTGTGTTACTGTAAGTTTTTCTCCATGTCTGACAGTGTTTTTGTACAGAACTAGGCAGTAGGTACCGCTCAGCGGGCATAGGCTGGGCCATAGGGTTAGGTTAGTTAGGTTCGCCCATCCTATGCCCGGCGACCCCAGGGGGCTCGTGTAGGTTACCTTAGCCATTAGCTAGGCCTTCGGGACGTCTCTCGCCTATCATTCGTGCTCACTTTGCTTCCTTCCATTGTTATACTCCTACTTGCTCATGCTTTATTCTGATCTTCCTCTTCTTTCCTGACTTGCTGTTCCCTTGCGCGTTGATCCTGTGTAGGAACACCTTCTTGCATGGTGTTGTTGTGGAGACGGAGGCCTAAACTACTTAATACAGCGAATACAAATAATAAACTAGGTAGGTAGCCAGCCACTGCATCCACTTATCTTCCCGTCTGTCTTTAATTCTTCACTTCAGCAGGGCCTTCTGCTCTTAGCCTTTTGGCTTTCGTTGTTTTCCATTCTCTTTCATTGCTCTTCCTCTTTGGTCCGATTTCGTCTTCAGAATCTGGCACGTGTTTTCCTGTGGGCACAGCCATGTTTAGGACTGGTGCTGCCATCTAACGGCCTCTATAGAAATTCTTTGAAAAACTGTCTGACTCCCTGACTTGGATATCATTTTTCAACTCATCTCAATTAACAACTCTATGCACTGGACCTTCACCTTCCTGCAATTTCATTTGACAGCTCGTAACTCAATATAGTGTTCAAGTCACGCTAATCAGATAATCTATATTTCCCAAAATCATAGCGTTGGGGCCTTTGAAACTCCATGATTTAAACGTCAGATGTCGCAAAGTTAATACAACAATAAAGTAAGACTTATGAATATAGGTATATATATCGTCATGGTGAGGCCAGATGTTGGTGTCAGACCTGAATTTGTTTTTCATCCCTGAAATTCCATGTTTTGACTTTTCTTGTGACAGTGATGGCCTCTTTTAATATTCAGCATTTAATTGCAGGTTCGGAAAACATAATCAGCAGCAACTTGATTAAATCGTGGTGCAGAGAAATGGCCTTGTCTGTTGTGCATGAGGATGAGTTGCTGCACGCTAAGGCGGAGGCTGTTGTACTCAATGACTACAACTGCGACTACAGTCAGGCCTTCAATGAACAATATGAGGAGCTGCAGAAGAACCTCGTCTTCACGCCCAGCACCGAGAAGCTGTGGTTCGAGTGCCCGCTGTGCAAGCGGAAGTCAGCCACACAAGAGCGACTAGAACGGCACTTCAAGCAGAAACATTCACCCGAGTCGAGTGAAAAGAAAGCGTCGAATGAAGAGCAAATTCCTGATGCCAACCTAGCCCTCGAACCCTTCAAGTGCACAGTCTGCCCATTTGCATGTCTCACCAACGCTGATCTCATGAGACATTCGAAGAAACATTGGGGCATAAAGCCGTACAAATGCAACATCTGTGGGAAACGATTCTCTCAAAAAGGTAATCTGAAACCGCATTTGCTCAGACATTCTGGCTTGAGCCCTTACTCCTGTGACTACTGTCCTAAGACTTTCAACCACAGGACCAGCCGTAAAAAACACATGGAGGAGCACATCAATCCCAAAGAAGTAGCCTGCAGGTTCTGTGATAAAGTTACTTTTGCAAGCGTTGAGCAAAGAAATGCCCACGAACAGGCTAAACATTTGCAGGAAGACGTCGACTGCATCATCTGTGGCGTGATACTCAATTCGTCTTTAGGGCTTAGAATGCATATTAGTCAAATGCATCCGGACTTCCCGGGAGCCACTCAGTTAGCTTCCGAGAAGAAATGGGCCTGTCAGTACTGCAATAAGAAGTTTTCTACCAAGGCCTATTTGATTATCCATCACAAGATTCACCGCGGGGAGAAGCCCTTCCAGTGCGATAAATGTTCGTACACAGCCGTCAGTAAAGATTCCATCAAGAAACACGCAGAACGAGCCCATGGCATGATGAAGCCTCTCTCTTGTAACTTGTGTAACAAAACCTTCACGTATTATTCCCATAAAAAAGCCCATATGTTACGACACTATAACCTTAAACCGTTCAACTGTGAACTCTGCTCCCGTTCGTTCATGCTAAAACGGCACCTAAATGACCACATGAGAATGCATGAAGGCGTCCCTAGTTTCAGGTGCGAGCTCTGTGACGTGGCTTACGTCCTGCCGGACAGCTTGCGCAAGCACAAAGATTTGCATCTGAGCACGCCCCTCGAGTGTCATATTTGTGACACTAAATTTTGGGTTACTGGCAGGTACAACAGGCACATGCACAAACATCGGCGAGAATTCCGCGGTAAATCGGCCGAAAAAAGCAAGCCGTACCGATGTACTTCTTGTTCCAAGTCTTTCAAGCTTCGACGCTTTTTGACGAAGCATTTGGTTGAAGGTTGCAAAACTGCGGTCGCAAACAAGCTCAAATGTACAGAGTGTGACGAAGAACTCGCCGATCGAAAAGCTATGAAGCGGCACATGAAAATCTATCATAACCTCAAAGAACACTCCTGTTTCGTTTGTGCTGAAGCTTTCAAGCGTATCAGTAATTTGAATGAACATATCATGCAGAAACATCCCTCCGAAGCTATTTCTCTGTCCACCGACTCAATAAAAGCTGAAAAAGAAGGCCCCGTGAAAATTGAAGTTATCGATGAATTTGTCGGTAGAGGTATTGAAGTGCACTCTAATGAGCAAGATGATGCTCCCGATAATGTTTTTATTATAAGCGAGATGCCGTCGGACGCGCAGAGCATCAAAGTTGAGCCTGTTGATGTAGAATCCTTAGTTGTCTGTACAATTTGCTCTCTTACCTTCGACTGCAAAGACCACTTGAACGAGCACATCCAACTGGTGCATGGGTCTGTAGACCCTGACGAGATGGAGTCTTTGGTGATATCTGCGATAAAAGTTGAGGATCCGCCCAGCTCCGTCCACTCGAGCATCTCCCTGGACCTTGACTCCTTGGGTATTGATTACACTTGTCTGTCCTCACGCGATCCCATCAGTGTCGAAGCTAAATCCGGCATTGTTGGCCAAGAAACCGCTGATGATATTGAAGAAATGAATGAAGAAAAGCTGGAATTACCAAGTAATGATACCGTAAGTAGAGCAAAATCCATTCCTGCCGAGGGAGAAGCTGTCAGTGATAGAGAAGAAAATCCTGAATTGGAAGCTTTTGCGGGCCAGGAATCGGATGAGGATGAAGAGCACGAGGTTATCACGAGCTACGAATGCACATCGTGTGGCGCCAGGTTCCCAACCTATGATATGTGCGAAACTCACTACAATTCTTCCCACATAACACCGAAGAAGCCAAAGCAGGGCAAACGGCGGTAGGAAGCTGAGACCTTTTTAGGTACTGGAAAACTAAATAGAAGACAAATTTAGTTTAGCTACATGGAAGTGAAAATTTTCGTGAAATGGAAGATAATAATGAACTTGATGGTCGCCGAAAGTTGTGTATTGAGCTAAAAAAAATTACATTGGACTAAAAATGGTCTTATGTAGCTAACTACTGAGCTTTGCAAAACTAGGAGGAACTTCAATATAGGCTACGAAAGCTTCTTCTATGAAGTTTAAAAACTGTGACCATAGCGAATTCTTTTCTGCGGAGGATTTTCCTGTTTAAGTTAATAGCAGGAGGTCACTGTTGGCTGTGTAACTTCATTATAGGATTTCTTTTTGAATTTTTCAACGATAGGCAGAGTATGAGTCATTGTGCCAAGTGTAAGCGTTTACCAGTATTGCTGAGTCAACTGATCCGTAGCCTGCCGCAGTGCCGACTCCTGAGGCCAGCTGGTGTCGGGCTCAGACTCCTCGCATCCAGAATCTCCTCCTTTTATGTAAAATGGAAGATCTAGTCATTACAAAATTTTTTCTGCCCCATAGCCGACTCCTTGCTTCCTCATTTGCCAGAGTCTAAATCCGCAAGGTTTATATATTACAGAGGAATTTCCAATCTTACTCTCTTAGAGACGTCACATCTCTTTTGAATTCGCTACATTATCTCTGGGACATAGGAAAATGACGCATTGTTTGACGGATATTCAGCAATTTCTTGTTCCTACGGACTAGCTACGCCGCACTTGACTGGCCGCTCTCAGTCAAAAACGGGCCCCGCGACTCGTAGATGGAACTGCAATAGCTAATATGTTTATAGTTAAAAAGGAACCTCACACAAAAAGCAAACTGTCCATTGTAATGGATGTGTTAATCAGCAGAACAAAACCAGTCAATGGTGGGCGACTGTCATTGAATTTCAAATACTATGATAACATTAAATAGTCAAAATTAATTTCGATAAACCCGTGGGCCATGATGAATCTGAAAAATACTTAAAATTAGTTTTGACTTCTGTCCATGGGCTATACTAGTGAGTCTGCTTTACTTGCTAATTAGTGCATTCTCAACAAACAGTTGTTTTTTGTTTCCTTTTTTTTTTGGTTGAGGTCGCTATGCTGATTGCAAAAAAAATTATCAAAGCTGCATCAGTCATGCAAATGACCCGTATGGAAGGAGTGGCCCATTAAGCTTGGTGTTGGTAGTCTAAGTCCTCCTGTAAGTAGCTACCTTGCCGAGGAGTTACAGAGGTGTGCTTATAGTTCATAGCTTGTACCTATGCAATGTGAACAAGCTAACGTTCTTCAGCGTCTCGTCTTCGTGGCAACCCAAACCTCCGTAGCTGCTACCTTGGCAACAACACAGACGTTTTGGATTAGGCTACTAACCAGCGGTCATCAACGTTTTAAATATATAATTTTGTCTGTGATTATCTTAACCGAATGCGTTCCTAATTATCATCGGTAGCAAGTGTTATGTCATCACTGTTTTTTTTTTTCTTTTCGGGTGCGCATTGGTCTCGAGAGTTTAGGTGCCAATAGAATAGTTACCTTCTGCCCCATTTTTTTCGCTGTCGTGTACAGGGAACGAAAACATAGGCTATGATTATTTCTTTCGTGTCCACTTGGACACTTTCCCTGCCACAATATATTTGGGCATCATGTACCCAAGGGTAAGTATTGCCTTTTCTGCAGGAGATGTTGCAGCTTGCCGCAGTTCCTGCTGACGAGGTAAGTTTTCTAAAGATGGGTAGGCTCTCTGAACTTCCTTTTCCTTCTCGCGAGGTGGGCTGCCGATCGAGGTGAGAAACTTTATCTGCGGGGCTCTTACTTTCGCTCGTGCGGAGGGCCACAGATGGGACCGTCCGCACGGGCGCTTCTTCTGTCTTCTTATCTTTTCGTCCTTCATCTCTTGCCGCCTGAGCGCAACGTTGTGGTTCCGGCTGTAAGCCGAGTAAATCATCTTAGATCGTTATTGATCGTCTTAGATTCGGAAATAGCAGGAAGGTACTAATATAATAATAATTCGTGACCACTTTGCTTCCTTCTGATTCCATACTCCTTCCGGTAGTCCTTACAACTGTCCTTCCTCTTCTTTTCCGACTTACTGTGCTCGTGCGCGTTGGTCCTTTGTGGGACACCTTCCTGCATCTATGGACATATTATACGTCCCTTCTTTTTTCTCTCCTGGAAAAGCTTAGTACTTATTTAGAGAAGCTCAAACTATCTTATACTACTACTACTATGATTATTTCTCGACAGTATTTTTAGCTTACGTGAAGTGAAGCCAACAATCATTTGAATAATTGTAGAGGCTCTCACGCAACGCCCTTTCCCTGCCACAATATATTTGGGCCTCACGAACCCAACGGTCCCCAGGGCCTTCTCCATAGGGGATGTTGCTGCTGGCCGCAGCTCCTGCTGAGAAGGTTAGTTTCGTAAAGTTATGTAGGTTGTCTATTTTGCCTTTTCTATTCCGTGAGGTGGGCTGTCCATTGAGATAGCCGACCTTGTACGCGGGACACTTTCACGTGTGAAAGGCCTCAAAGAGGGCCGTCCACTCGAGTGTCTTTTCCTATTCTTTGCGCCTCTTTCTGCCAGTAGTAGTGCATTGAACCAATTAATAATAATACTTCTCATGCAACTTATTCAAAAGACCTCTAAAATAAATAATTACGCAATTCCTACGCTAGAACAGATGTTTGATCAACGTTCTACAACGAAAACGAAAGTAACCAGTGTTCTGACTGTTCTGTGAAAATTTGCTTTTCCTTTAGAATTGAGTTGACGCTCCTATTGCTTACATCTACATATGATCTTATCTACATTGTAGGTATGTGTAAATAATGCGGTATGCAGTGCTACTGCAAATTTTGGAAACTTGTTTAGCAGCCCTCAAGAGTATCTTCTGGCAGGCCCTATTCTTGGCAGGATATAGCTATATGGGTCTCACGAACCCATGGGCTTACCCTAGTGCCTACTGCGCAGGGGATGTTGCAGCTGGCCGCAGTTCCTGCAGAGAAGGTTAATGTGTTGGGTGAGGTAGGTTGTCTATACTTTCCCTTCTGTTCTGCGAGGTGCGTCCCCGAATGGTGGTAAGGATTCTTATTTGCTCCCTGTGAGAGGCCACGGTAGGGACCCCCGCAAGAGTACGGTATTTTCTTTCTTCTGTCTGCTTGTGTTCCCTTTTGATCTCTTGCCCTGTGCCGCTTGGCTGAGCGAACTTGTTTAGCCGAGCCGTGTAGGGTTCTAGATGGCGTACGCCTTATTTCCAGCCTGTAATAGCGCACTTGGCCGACCGAGACTTCAAGGCAGGAGTGCCGAGATAAAACATTCCTGTACTGATGTGACATAATAAACTGAGTCTCGCTGCTTGGATCACGTCATCTGACGTTATAGTAAAATCAAGAATATTATAATAATTTCTTTAATAATGCTGGTATTAAAAAAAATGAAGCGCAGGCTAATAATGTTCGCCAGCAATTCATGAATTTTCTCATACGCCTGCAGCTTTATTTTTTAGATTATTGTTGACTGCTAAAAATGCATGGTAGCTAATGAATTTCATTGTTATACATCCTGTAAAGTAATAACGTTAATCGTATATTTTTACATTGCCTATTATTGATGTACTTGAATGAAGCGAGTGTTACTTGGTGTGTTTATAATATTTGCTTTATTTATTTAATGTAGTAAAAATCATGAACTACATTGCCACTGCATTTTTTTTTGTGTCATTTCCTCATTTGGAGCTTTAGGTATATTTTGCAACAGCTGCTACCTTGAAATTGGACGTTTCTAGATCGAGTTGTAGTTGGAATTTTAGAATATTACACGGGTCGGAATTGGAGTTGCCTAGGGAACCTTAGGACGTCAAAATTTGATACAGAGGTCACCTGGAATTGGATTTTTACTATTTTGTGGGGAGCTGGGAATTGGAATACTTGGTAACCCCCCACGCAAGGGGCATAGGATTTGCAATACATAGGCTTAAGTTAGTGTAGGTTCGCCCATCCTCTGTTATGGTAGCAGCGACTTCAGTGGGTTTGTGTAGGTTACCTTAGCTGTTAGCTAGGCCTTCGGGACGTCTGTCTGTCGTGCTCGCTTTGCCTCCTTCCAATTTCATACTCTTTTCTCGATTCTTCCTGTTCTTTCATGACTTGCTGTTCCCAGGCGCCTTGATCCTGTGTGGGAACACCTTTGTGCTTGGGTTCCCGGTTTCGACATACTATATGTTCCTTTCTTTTTCCTCTCTTAGAAGAGTTTACTACATGTCTAGGGAGGTGTAAACTTTCTTATACTACTACTAGGCTACCAAGAGTCGGATTCCCACTAATTCCAGGAGTCAGAGGGTCCGGAGTGCCTTTTCTGTAGGGGCTGTAGCATCTGGCCGCAGTTCCTGCTGAGAAGGTTAGTTTTGTAGAGTTAGGTAGGTCCTCTACATTTCCCCTTCTGTTCCGCGAGGTGGGCCGCCGAATGGTGGTAAGCGTTCGACTAAACATCTAAACTATATCATACAGAATTGGATCACTGTTATATAGTCTTTCTATCTAATACGGCGGGAAAACTCACAATATAATAATAATAATAATAATCCGTGAGTCTGACAGTCTACGTTCCAGTTCCAAGTCTTCTTCGTTGTGTAACCTGTAAAATCTCGAGCGCTATGCAAGGTATGTTACCAGGTACAGTAAAGGTACGTCACTCTAATGATTCCGACTCGACGTTGCTGTAGGCAGAGTTCAATAGGAAAAAATAGACATATCGCACCTAAATACATGTGTGGAACGCATTTCTTTTCTACCATACTCTGGCTTCAAAAATAATTGAAATTTTTTTCGACGTCTTTCACTGTTGATGCCTGTTGGGCTTTTACTACCTTTGAGAATTTGCCGCTTTCTGCTTGATTTTCGGATGAAATACCGAAGAGACGAACATACTGGTGTGTTTCAGTAGTGCTAAGGCATCTTGTGTCCCGGCTGCTAGGAATTTTGCCTGACGTTAGAGAAAAATCTTTTTGAGTTGCTAAGGTACTGCAACCAAAATATTCCCTAGGTATCAAACTTGCGATAGCTAGATGAAGTCTCTGCTGATCCTTTACTTGCGAGAGATTAGGAATAAATGAAAAAAATACTGTACACAACGAATTTCATGAGCGTGCAACGACGACAGCTTTATCAGACCTTGAAATAAGGACCTCGCTTTTCAGTCGATATGTGCTCAATTATAATTGGATTATTAAAGGGGGTTTTACAAGCTATTCTGTTGATTCTCTCCTTTCCATACTTTCTACATATTATACTCGTATGTTAGCTGTTGCGTCATTCAGTTTGGCACGCGTCACTGATAAAGTTTCGGATATCTTCATAAATTTGGAGTTAATGAAAACTGAAAGTTGCAGGCTTTTCTGCTGGCTATACGGGAACGCGTTCTGCTGCTGGGTGCAGCGAATGGGGTTCAGAAGATTGCCCAGTGAACCTGTGTTCAGCCAACTTCAATAAAGATGTTAAAAAGCTGGTTCCGTTTAGTAGAATCAGGCTAGGGTTACGGAGCTGGACGGCAAAGTCCGACTCCTGAGTCCAGTCAGACTCCAAATTTTTTTGTTAGCTAAATGTTTATATGCTGTCCAACTCCTGAGTCCAGGATATTTCCGACTCCTGAGTCCAGGATATTTTCGACTCCTGAGTCCAGGATATTTTCGACTCCTGAGTCCAGGATATTTTCTACTCCTGAGTCCAGGATATTTTCGTCTCCTGAGTCCAGGATATTTCCGACTTCTGAGTCCAGGATATTTTCGACTCCTGAGTCCAGGATATTTCCGACTCCTGATACCCAGAAATATCGATTTTTTCCTCCGCCCAGCAGGTTAAGTTTTCGTCGTGTTTGTCTATTTGTCTGCCTGTCTGTCTCCAAGATAACTCAAAAAGTTCTCTACCGATTTGAACGAAATTTCCAGGGATTGTTAGGTATGTTAGGAGGAACATATGATTAACTATTGGTGAAGATATGTCTATCCGTTTGTTTGTTTGTCTACCTCATTTTTCTCAATGCCATAACTCAAAAAGTTATGGATGGATTTTTATGAAATTAACACGAGTTGTTAGGTATATAACGAAGAGTATATGATCAAATTTTGGTAATGATCCGTTTGTTCGTTCGTATGTCACTGTTTTTAATTTTGTGCTTGTTAGCACAATAACTCAAAAAATAATGAATGGATCTTTATGAAGTTTATAGGGGTTTTTAGTAATGTTGAGACATAAATGATTAAATTTATTTTGGTTTGTTCGTTTGAAAGTTTGACTCATGTTTGTCATAATGTTTCTTAGCTGTATATAAGCTTTCAAACCTAAAAAAAAATAAATAAAACCTATCAACTCAAAAAGATATAACCGGAACTTCATGAAAATTGCACAAGCTGTTATTACTATCAGAAGACACAAATGATCAGATTTTGGAGTTTATGCAAAGAAAATTATGGTTTCAGAGCCAATTTGAATTTTTGCTACCGTTGCCTCGCTTGGCGGAGGTGTGCGCTCTCAGAGTGCTCTAGTTACCGATTTTCGCACCAATAGCTAACGTTTTTTTTCCAAAATAAGCTTTTGTTTCTAATTTCACCGGTAGTCTATAATTTCGTTTCTTGGATAAAAGGAATTTGGACATTCTTGTGCAAATGGCAGCGCCACCAAAAATCGTCTGAAAATGTCGCTATTTACGAGCCTTTTGAAAGCGTTACACAAATGCAGAAGCAGATTGCTCCTTGTAACTCTGCATGCCACAAGAATATGAAAAAAGAAAGAAATCGGCGTTTGAACAAAATAAATCTGGTCATAATTGTGCAAATAGCAGCAGCGCAAGCTTTCTTGATGCAAAGGTACAATTTGAGGGACTTGCATCAAAACTTCAAGCGATGACGGGACAATTTTGCGTTCCCCTTTTCATTTAGGAACTGAAATACCACGGCGTAATAACCCTGATACTATTAACTTTCCTCTGCGCAAATATGAAAAGAATCTGCTGACTCTGATTTTGATTTTGAATATTTAAAAAAAAAAAAAACTGCAATATAGCTGTGCCCCCATTGCAATTTTTCGAAAATCTACTGTTATTTGAACTTATTTCCGATTTCACCGATATTAACGACATCTATAGTCCATATCACACATATGGTATGGACTATCGGTTTTGTGAATTCATGTTTTAGTAAAAAGTCAAAGCTTATGCAAAAATGCGAATTTCTCAACTTCGCTTAGCGAATTCTTCTTCATGGATTGTGCGTTTGAGTTTGCATTTGGGAACTGTAATACCACCACGCAATTATCCTTATATGTACTAGCCTATTACCTTTCTCTTCTGCAAAGACGAAAAAAAATACTGATTTTGATTTTTCAAGATATTTCCGAAAAAGCCTGCAAGGTACCCCTAAGTGATTTTTCCAAAATACAGTTGTTTCCAGTTGCAAATTGATGCAAAGGTGTAATTTGCGGGACTCGTATCACAAAACGACAAAATAATTTTGCTTCCCCCTGTTCATTTTGGAACGTCAACACCACTGCACAATTATCCTAGTCCAATACCTTCCTCTTGCGTAAATATCGAGGGTTTGCTAACTTTTATTTTTTAAGATTTTTCGAAAAAAACTATAAAGTACCCTTATAGTGATTTTTTCTAAAATCTACAGTCGTTTCCGATTTCACTGATATAGTCGAAGGCTCAGTTTCGGCGCCCATCCGCGTCCGCCTTAACCCTATCCGTTACCAATTTTTTTCAGCCGCTTGAGCGCCAAGGCGAGACAAATTTGTACCGCCCCCTAAAACTGCTTATAACTTTATCAATATCAGATTTTTTTTTTCATAGTCTCATCAGTCATTTATTCAACTATTCTTTCGCCTATTTAATTAAAAGAATAATGCCACAGAGTAGTTTTAATGTCTATTAAATTCGAATGTAAGAAAATTTCTCCTGACAGTACAGGGTGAATACTCCGGCAGCACATCTGCCGCAATTTTCATACTTTCACAAGCTGAACGTATAATCGCTTCTATTTTTCATTTCTAGCCTTGTTGCGTTCTTTTAGTGATAGTCTTGAAAGTTCTTTTTGTATAAAAAGAAAATCTACTCGGCAATGTTATCATGTAATTTTCTGAATTATTTATATTTATCTATTCACTAGTGGCCCATGCCGTCATTATAAATGACGGCAAAAAATTAACACTTCACCAAAACCCCCGCCGTCTTTTGGGCTTCCTCATTTTTCCCCTATCTAATACTGAAGAAAA
>LQNS02278163.1:8249819-8278205 GCA_001587735.2 Parhyale hawaiensis
GCCAACTGCAACACATGAGAAATGTGAAGCAGAGCATCACAGGTTCCCAAGCCCTTACGAAAACCATACTGTGTTGGGGGGAGGACACCCTGCTTTTCAAGAAAGCAACCCAATCTCAACCCAATCTCGCTTACAGTTATATGAAGAATATTTTGCAGGACTGAGCGCGACCTTTTTGGGCCCTTTCTTGTTTCTGGCCACCTCGGTTTTTTGAGTTTTTTTTTTTAATTTAGAGCCAACTACTTATCGGTTCTTGGCAAGCCGAAAATGATAAGTTATCGTTTTAATTAAGGACCACTTATCATTACTAAAGGAGACAGTGACGGATTTTCCCCGCTGCTGAAGAAACCTAATTATATCACTCATAGACCATATACCACACCATACATTGACTGGACACTGAAATCGGGCCTCTCGCAATTGGGCCTGGAGGCCGATTTACGTAAATGTTAATAAAATGAGTTCTAATAATCACAGAGGCCTCAAAACACAAAGATTAATTTCTGCGTTGCAGAGTAGGGAATGTAAATTCACAATCATATATCTCCAGTAGGCGATATGTATAATTTCTACCGACACCAAGAATAATTGAAAATCCATTATGCTATAAATTCTAGGAATGTTAAAGTTTTATAGAAAAAATTGGCAGATAGACCACATGTAATGTATTTTAATATCACATACAAATGAGGTTTTTCCTAACGACGGATTTGAAGCAATAACCTCAGAAATTGATGAATATAGAGCTCATCCATATAGCCGCAAGGAACGGAAGGTTAAGAAACTCAGTCGTACTGAAAAACCTGATTAAAACCACAGTAATGCTGCAGAATAAAACCACATTAGTAGCCATGGACCAAAAGCATAATTAACCATGAGATAAAGACACAAGGACAGTCGTTAGAAGACATTCAAATGACATTTTGGTGCTGATACAACTCTTCATCACTGGAACCATCTACAGTTGCACCATGTCGTTTCACATTACGATCTAGGAATGCTTCGCCACTTTATGGTTTCCTAAGTTACATCACTTAATGGTTGCCTAAGTTGAATCACTTTCATAGTTGCGCAAGCTGAATCATCCCATGGCTGCCTCAGTAGATTGACATGATGGTTGTTCCCTACACTACATGACGTCATGGTTATCTGCGTTATATCACTTCATGAAGTGTATGTTGCTGGTACATCTCATCATTGTCGCCCACATTACATGAGTTCATGAATTACAATGTTTAATCGCTTCATGGTTGTCTACATTACATGAACTATTTCGCCTCGCTTCATGGTTGTCTACAGTACATGATTTAATAGATGACTGTGTTACATCACTATAGTTGCCTCCATCACATATATGATATAACAGTTGACAAGGTTAATCACTTCATGGTTGCCACAAATTTGAGCAGCTTCTGTTCTACAGAAAGAGACTGTTTATTTCACAAACTATTGCGAAATAGCTTTACTCTATTGCGAATATCAAAGGATGTCATGAACAATTGCTATACGTAATTACACTTCAAACCTGAATATTTTGTAAATTTTTGTTGCGCATAGAAGTTTTAGAAGTATTTACAGGTCTGCCAGTCATTAATGAATGCAAAAGAATTGCGTCAAATAGCTAAATAAAGTATATATGGAAAAGTCATGGGAGAACATATAGAAATGCGTCTGCGACACCGTGCAGTCAGGCCCAATTGCGGGACCGAAATCTGCCTTAGGGGCCAGTGTCCAGTCAGTGGATTCTGTGGTCTATGTATCACTGTTAGCTGGAACCTGAGGAAATTCCACAGAAGAGAAGCAATGTTCTTCACTGATATCTCAGACCCGTGTCATCCTAATTTTCCCCCGATCTAATACTGAAGGAACCAGTGGAAATCTTACAGACCAAAAGAACTGTTCCTCACTTATGATGCACTGGGACCCGTATCATGCATGCGAAGGATGGAAAATGTTCGAAATCAGGCAGTGAATCCTCTTCCTAAGACCTGCGAGCAGTAGCAGCTTAAATTTGAACTTTACTCCGTCCTCTACTGATGCCTTTCCAAACCGCATCAAGGATACGTCAAGGAAGCCCTAATTTTTACCCTGCCTAATACTGATGAAAGCGTTACGGTCGTACTAAGTAGCCTAACTAACAAACGGAGGGACAAGCAGAATTATGATATAGATAGATGGTGATGACTGAAAGGGACGACTGATCCACTGGCCGTGAAGCGCCCTCAGGAGACATGGGAAGGGCAACCGGGCTACGTTAGTTAGATTCTACATCCTATCTTATTGAGAGCAATGACCTAAGGACGAACCTGTAGGTTTGTCGCCATGCTATAATGAATTTGATTTGCTTCCCTGTAATTTGTAAGTTAGAATGTTTGCGGCAAATGGTCTGAAATATTTTTTGGCAACACTCTTCGAGATCAGCGACTTGAACCAAGAGGCGATGTCCTTAATGGAGACTGTTAAATAGACTATAAACCTTCCTGATTTCTTTGTTTCCTGGCGTCCTTTGTGATAAGTTCATAAAGTTGAAAGTGACACCTTTAATCTTGGGCACATTTTGTGTAAAACATATCTTTGTGTGCGTGAAACGGTGAGGGCTTATAAGATTTAAGTTCATATCACAGGTTACCTTTGGCTTAGCTAGGCCTTTGGGGTGTGTATCCTTCGTACTCACTTTGCTTCCTTCCGCCTGCATACTCCTACTGATCATGTTACTTTCTCCTGTTCTTGCTCTTCTTTCCCGACTTGGTGTCCCATCCATTTTGCCGCAAAATTTCCCCTAAGGCAGCGGCAACGGTGCAAACACCTATACGTAAGAAATTAGGAAGCAGAAACCAAGTGAATATTGGTCAAGTTATACATAGCGTCCGTGGAAGATGATCTACCTATCTGGCGAAGCGTCTGTTAAATTAAGCAACACATATTCTTGGGCCTGCATCGTTTTGCATGAACTTATCAGCAGCTAATCTACCGTGCATATGAATGGTTCCTGTACATATTGAGCTTCAGGCAAGTTCACACGACAGGCAAATGAATGTGTTTCTTTAACTCTTCGAACGTTTTGTTGTATCCTTAGAGCGCAATTGTGTACCTGCCAAAAGATCTACTTATATATGCTGGGGACATACTACCTAGGCATTTACATAGACAACTTGATGCAAGCATGCGAGACTCGGACGTCATTTATGCCACGGTATCTATGCTACCGATTTTAAGTGTGTAGCGAAACGGCCCGCGAGCTGCTCATCCGAGTAATCAAATCAGTTGGGCGTAGAAATGCATGTGTGTCCCCGACAGCACTATCGTCGTTCACGACGATTTTGCTTTCAAATAAGCTTTCCTGCGCACACCACCACTAAAATAAACACTACCTAGGCTAACCTAACCTAGCTTAACCTAACCTACTCTTACCTAACCTCCTTACCTAACCTTCTAACCTAACCTTACCTAACGTTACCTAACCTAACCTAACCTTACCCAACCTAACCCAACGTAACCTAACCTGACTTAATCAGATATACAGCGAGCAGCGCGGCGCACCAACTTGAACGCCGCTCACACGCACACGATCTGCGTAATCAAATCGACAAATCGTCGCGAACGACGATAGCGCTCTCCGGTATAAAATGTTAGCCGCCACGCAGGTGAGCTGACCTAGCATGTATCGGCAGCGAAGTTTCTGACATTGCTTCAAATTTGAAAAGATTTATAAGTGAAAAAGTGGTGAACGTTTTTTGCAGTTGCGATGGACACAGCAACGCATTCGGTCGCTGGGTTGAAAGAACAGTTAAATTTAAAAGTCATTTAAATTCGCCTATTCCACGGTGTTCTAAGAATTACTGTACCTTGTTTTTAGCTAGCACACGAATCAAATAATTATTTTATTTCGAGGGCACTCCTCTGTAAACAAATCAGGAAGTAAACATTATGCATATTATGTAAGTATTTCATCATGTTTTCCTACATCAAGGGACTAAAGAAATTACGTGTAATAAAATTTTTCTGGAAAAAATTGCATCTATATTCAGTATCAGAAATGTTTCCATTATTAACTACTATTTTATTCTCCAACAATTAACATACACAGCCCCGGAAAAGTACCTAGTATATGCGGCTGATCTGAGATTCAGATATATATTTATTATGTTTGTGCCTATAAACTAGGCAATTTTTGCTGAACAGAACCCCAGCCTAACCTATTCATATCCAACGTTACCTATTCTAACCCAACATACTCTCAAGCAGATCCCATACTCTTCAGGCACGACATAAACAGTGCCAAATTTCCAGTGTTTTGTTTCTCTGGGGCGTCCTGTAATTTCGGAATCAGAGATACGGTCAGTATGGCAAAGCACAGACCAGCTCACATGTCCTTCCTTTTCGGAAGGAAATCAATGCCTGCTATTCGCTTTTGTCCGACGTCGGCAGTTATTAGGTTCCGACTTTCCTGTCCCTCGCGAGAGGCTCTCTTCTTGTCCCCAGATTTTGTTTGTTTACATTTTTCTGGAGTGGTCCGAGTGCTTGGCATTGCATCCATGCAGGGTATTCGGCCCCAGTGGCGCCTAGAGGAATTTCCTGAAGCTGAACTGAAAGGCCGAAATCAAAAGCTTCTGCTGTTTTCGTGGGCATGCTTGGCTTTTCCAATAGAACATTTCAAACCCTTATTCATCTAACATATGATGCAGTTTGCGTTTGTAAAATTCATTGCAAAGCCCAAGTGCAAAATACGTCAGCTGTTTACGTGGCCGTGTTTAGATTTTTTACATTGATCTTTCTAACCCCCTTTTTCAGCCAAGTTTGACACACAATTTGCATGTGAGCTTAAAAGTCTGGAATCTACACATATAATAACGGCCAATGTATATTTACCTGTTTATTTATTTATATATTCATTTATTTATTATCACTCGTGATCGAGAGCGGTGATAATGTTTTCGAAGAAGTTGTATGTCTCTTTGTTTGTCTGTCAACCCAAAAAGAGGCAGAAGGAGTTGAGCTATCATCACAATCTCTTTCAGACAGTCAGGAGGGTGGATTGAGTTGTAAAAAATAAAAAAAAATTTAGAGTTAGCTAGAGCTAGGCCATCAAAAATGACGACGTTGAACTTGTACCTCCTGACTGGTCACTTTCATGCCCCGCCCCCTCCAAATTACTGCAGGTGATGGTCTTACGCCACAAGGCGTTCTAGATTATCTGTTAATCTCTTCATCTTTTGTCACTCATGAAGAAAACAGGCGAAATTTAGGCCCGGTAGAATGTGACGGCAAAGGTATGCTTCAACATTAAATTGGAATGCTCTTCTTGCGTTACAAACGCTG
This sequence comes from Parhyale hawaiensis, assembly GCA_001587735.2. Lineage (NCBI taxonomy): Eukaryota > Metazoa > Arthropoda > Malacostraca > Amphipoda > Hyalidae > Parhyale > Parhyale hawaiensis. The sequence goes on from LQNS02278163.1 coordinate 8,255,139, forward strand.
AAATCAAAGCGCTGAAGATACCTGAAGCTTCTCGTTTCTTTCCGTAGACAATCTCGCTACATCGTCTATTTTCCAACGTGATTATTATTTCTCGAAGAAACAGCTTTTCACTGAGCAAAAGAATTTCGACGTTTGTAATATCCTGGCGTATCTATGATACAGAGTGGAATTTATTATTTTAGCTTATGCTTGATTATTGCCCGCAAAAATTAATTAATTTTTCTCCATGTCAGAGTAAGAAAGAGGGTTTTTTGCTGCTCGGCTGGTGTGAAGCGTCTCCTACGTTCCTTTAAGTTGGCAGCTGTATTAAGCGAAAGTGTGGCAATGGAGAAATATCGCAAAATCTTCACCGTCATTTTTGAAGGCTGTTTGCACAAGTTATATCAGCAATTCATAATGATGCTCTTGTCGTTCGTGAAAATCATCACAAAGCCCACAAACCCAAAAGTTTCAGTTGTCTTCCTGGTCTTATGGGGATTCTCAGAAGTTTCTTTTTCAGCAGTTTTCCTAAATCAAATTCACACAATTTGCGATTTAACCAGTTTGGGGTTCGAGAACACTTTATTAAAAAAAACTTTATTTTCTGAACTATGTCATAAATGCAAATAAGATAACATGCGCTCTTCAGCTAGCATCGGTAATTATTGTTGCCTCGGTCTCCGAGAAACATACTTTTTGAAAATGTTTAGAGTCGTTCACTTTTAGTGATGTAATCTAATACGGTTAACTGAATTTAAATAACTTATAACCAATTTTGATTTACACCTTACAATTCATCACAGACTATGACATCATCTTTTGAATTCTATCACCTACTACTTAGAAGACCCACATGCTGTGGCGAGACGTTGGAGTGCCGTGCTTGCGTGCTCCAGTTTCTGGAATCGCCTCCATGCCAGACAGGTGAGATCTTGCGATGCTTGAGTTGCTGCGGTAGCACTTCTTGGGTTCACACTCCATTACGGGCGTACCGACCATAACAAGAAATGAGAACTGTCGGGGATCCCAATAGTCACATAACCCCTCAGTTTCTGAGGCCACAACTCTGACACTCTGTGGTAGACTGCAACAGTGCACTCCTCTTGGACATTTACTTGAAACACGAACCAGTGCATGTAGACTTCCCGGCTGGAGTGTGAAGTCAAGCTGACTTTACCCATACCTTTCTCTACTTTTACCTTTGCTCTTGCTTTATATCCTTACCTTTCTGGGCTGGAATGTGAGGTCAAGTTGGCTTAGCCTTTACCTTTATGAATAACCACCAATACCATTTTCGCTCACTCATATCCAACAAGTGACACTTTGCATTAAGCTTGATTATTCCGTGGAGCGACCTCTGCGGTGCTCTGCGCGGCACACAAGATAAATGTGAGGAATTTACCAGCACTAAAGCTTGCAAATTGCTGCAATGAATGCCACAATTAACCGAACAAGTCGCCCTGCTGCTATGCTACTGACTGAAGATTATTGCCAGGTCTCCGCGTTGCTTTGCTTCTTCTCCGATTGTATTTATCAGTCCCAATTTCGTGCCACAATTATATCATCTTCGGGATTATTTCCGATTAAAAACACGTCTTCTCTAAAATAGCTGCTGGAAATAAATAGTGACCAATCAGGATTACTTGCTTTTGAAGCCTTATTTTTCAGGATTTCTTTTTATTACAGAGTACTCGGATAGTGAATGCTGTGAAAAATATATATATATATATAAAGTACGGTGCCCTAGGCCGTAGGGTAAGATAGTTTTAGGTTCGCCCATCCTGTGTTACGGGGAGCAGCACCCACAGGGAGAACAAATAGGTCACCTTCGCCATTAGCTAGGCCTTCGAAACATCTGTCTTTCGTGTCCACTTGCTTCCTTCCGATTTCATACTCCTACTGATCTTACTGTTGTCTGTACTTCCTTATCTTTCTTGCGCGTTGATAATGTGTGGGAACAACCTCCGAGCATAGGTTTCTCGTGTCTATGAGCATACTACATATTTTTTTATTTTCCTCTCTTAGAAGAGCTTAGTACTAATGTAGGGAGGCCTAACTATTTTATATACTACTAGTACTTCTATGAAGTTCTCCTACTTGATGAATTTCTTATCTGCACGGAAAATGAAAGCTGTACGTCATGTATACGGTACATCATATATAGTTTCGGCTCCAGTTACCTGCAGGGAAAGTGAAAGCTGTAGACAACAAAGCAGCTCTGCAATCTCCCACAATTCAAGTAAGGCAAGGGTAGTAATTCAGGCGGCAGTGTCCTCGGCGTCGAGCGCGTCACCACCACGCTACTATATCACCAGCCTCGGATAATGAACAACTGTAAAGGCTCGCCCGCCGTAATTAACTCTCTCTAAGAAGACTAATTTCCTGCCCTTACGCCTCTTGCTCATCCAGTCTTTGGCGGCACGTGAATTGTGTCGTGGCCAAAGTTAATTTCTTTTGAAGTTCGTCCTAATGATTTGAAAACAAAAAGGGGCAGTGCATAGAGTTGTGGCGTCAGTAAGGGAAACAGGTACTGGATTTCGTCGCTGGCTGAGAGGAAGTGTGTTCAGAAAGTAAAATTCTGCTTGTTGTGGGCTCCAGTACTCTAGACGACAAACTGTGGGCTTAGGAAAGAAATTTTTTTTACACGATTAAGGTTTTGGACACAACGTGGCTGAGTGACGGCATGTATGAAAATTGTAAATTTGTTTTACGATTGAGGTTTTATTACGCTTGATGATTTGACTAACGGTACGCTTAGGAAATATATATCTTTGCATGTTTGGGTCTTGGTGCTATGAGTATTGAGCTGAGTCTATGGATAATATATTTTCCCAATATTTTATCTAAATTCACTCATGGATGCGATTGGAAAGCTTGTTTCTCCAGTAGCTACTTAATCGGTTTCGATTTTTACTCGTGGTGAGATTATAATGGGCTGCATGTAATTAAGAATGTAATTAAAGATTGCGCTGGCAGTGTTTTGGTTCCCACACACTTGCTGCTTACTCAAGCTGCTGTGTCCATGGAAGTTAGCAGCGAGTTTTGGTGTTTTTCTTCTACCAATTCCTGAAACCATTGACGTATAAGTCCTCCAGATTTCAAAGTTCACTTGGCTATTGTTCAGTCGCTGCTACCTTACATGTAGCAGCGTTACAACCGACGCAGTCAGTATGATGGCATGTCTTAATACTATGACTATAAGATTTCGGATACCAATCCAAAAATGCCATAGTATTTTTTCATCTCATTAGCCTGAGTATATGAGTCTCGTTGGTGTAGCTGGAGTGAAGTCAAAGCCAGTTAATACGGTTAGTGTATTTTCTTCTGGACGTACAGAGTGGTGGCATTTAATTCTATAAACTGCATATACAATGTTTTCTATCGCTGTTGAGAAATAGAAGGGAAAACTCATTTATTGAAAGTACAGTTCCCATTAGCCTAAGTACGTATGGAATCAATTACTGAATACGGTTTCCAACCAAACTTGGAACTTTGAGGCCAGACGTGTCATTGAGTGACTCACCAAAGTTCACTTAAACTAAACCAACTGGGTTTGATTTACCCGGAACTGCAGACAAGAGCCTTAGATTTTGCCATTTTCGTGGAGTTAAAATACTAATCTCGACGCAACTATACCAATGGCAGACAGTCGATGCTGCTTATTGTCATGGAGTTTCTGGATGTATCAGGCGTAATTGGATTGCTGCTAACACCAACACGGTTGCAAGCGGCGAAACCAACGCGTCTCTCTAAGTTTCTAGATATGTCGAGCATGGCAGGCTCAGCTTAACCCGATATTGTTAAGCCAATTGTTTGCATTTCATACACAAGTAGCCAATGAGCTTAGCTTGAATCTTCCAATATCCTGAATGCAATACACCGACCGGATGACGTCACCTTGCGCTTAATTATTCAAGTTCACTAGGGAGCTCTGCGTTGCTTTTACTGCCTTTAAATACTAATAACTAAACCTTACGCTCCGGTCTAGTCTGCGCGTAAATGTGCGAGCTTCATTAGAAATTCCGCTTCGTTTTAAAGTCCGGAATATTAACAAATTACACACCAGCCCCACCTCGCTGTTAAAGATTAGGGTTCACGTAAAAATTTCACTTCGCTTTATTAACTCCGGAGTATCACTAACTCCTGAATTCAGTAAAGCTTTGCCACGAGTCTTTGCTTTGAGCAACTGTAAGTGTAGTTTAATCCAATATTGAATCAGGGTTAAAGTTATTCACCTTGCATTTTACAGGGATTCAGAGGGTAAGAGAGAGAGTGGGAGTAGAGCTCAATATTCATTAGGTATCGGGCAACTCAAACTGATGTGATTGCGATTCAAAAAACGCGTGGCTCTGTGTCGGGCATTGCAAACATTTGTAATTCAATTACAACTTGGACAGGGCTTTCCTCCGGCTGTAGCACGTAGCGAAGGTATGATCAAACGCATCCTAGACTCCTCTGGAATTTCTATTAAGATACTTATGGGAGACCAAAGCATATGCAAGGAAGTTTTAACAATGCCGTGAAAGAATACTGGGTATGTTTTATTAAGATGTTGAAGGGAGAGCAACTAGCGAGTTTGCAGATATGATAGAGCAGGAGATGGTTTAATAATATGCAGTGGATGTGTATAACTTGAAAGCTCTGGTATGTAAAACGTTAAATGGTAAAAGGACTGTGTTTTTTAGGTGTCTGGTGGAATAGTCACTCCAAAGCTTTCGTGTGTTAGGGCGCCAAAAGGTAATAAGACTGCACAGTGCCGAGGTCACACTATGCAATCGCACGTCAACTTATCGAGCTAACGGCACAGTTCATTTACTAAAGGGATAGTACATAAACTGTGCTAACGGGCAGCTCGCACATGGTTCTTGCTACCGTATCTACACTACCGACTTTCACTGTTTATCGTGACGACGCCTGAGCCGGACGTCCGACGAACAAGTTGAGCGTGCTCTTGCTTACTGTGGCCCCGGCAAAAAATGTATGCTGATAATGATGTACTACTGCATCTGATACGTGGTATGGAAGCATTTCAAACGGAAAGATTTTTGTTTCAGCGGTCATCCAAAAAAACCCACTTATTCTCCACAAACACATATAGGATTAACCTCAGAAGTGCTTATAACCACAAAGAAGTTAATGAACCCAGACGGCTGATTCTTTTGTGCTTTTGTGTGGAAATTCGGACAAACTGATGACGTCACAGTTGTCTCGAGGAATAATTGAGATGCTCGAAAAGGTTGTGCGTCTGTATCTTTCTTTGTCTGTAGTAGTAACCCTTACCGCAACTACTATAAGCTACTACTTTCTTCTATTTACTACTGCTACTCATCCTCAACAAAGGGACGCACAAATGAAATAAAGTTTTAAGCGTACTACTTTATTGAACGTGTATCGGCGGCTTCCTTTTGGTATTTAATTTTGAAATAGAAATTGGTTGCAGCGACGGCCCCTCCGCGGCAGTCAATCAAACGTCAATTAACTGCCGAGGTGCAACGCACCGGTCATCTGAAGCTATTGAAAATAATAATAATAAAAATCATTCTCCAATTTTCATCCCTGTTACTGTCCTTACTTTTTCTTTTCTACGTTGATTGTCCTATATATATATATATTTATATATATATATATATGCTTACGTGTAGCTAATATATCATATATGCACGACTATATGCAAGCGACCTGAATCTGGTGTATCTGAAATTAATAAGCATCCTACCAATTGAAGAACATAATAATAGTTTCTAAGGGGAATTAATATTGCAGGAGGTCACTGACCATGGGACTTTGTATTTGCGAAATACTTGTATCTATATAATATAATTATATATATATATATGTTATGATATAATTTATATAATATTTATATACTGTGGTTGTTTGTGTAGGTGTAAGTGCGTGTGTGTAGGTGTACTACAAATGACCCAAATACCTAGCTATATTTTTACATATTGTGAAATTGCTATACATATATACTTTATGATTGTGCACTGAATCTACAGTAGATTTTATTTTTTATTTACATATCTACTAGCTATTTAAACTATAATTCTTGTAGAGCATGGTCCTAAATACTTTTATTAAAAAGATTATATGATACTTTTACCTACAATGAAAAAAAAAACATGTATGAAAGACCTTCCATAAATTTCCGATTCATTGCAATTTCTCTGATGTTACTTTCTCGTCGGAGTTTGGTGATGTTTTTAGTACTTTAAAAAATTGTGTAAATAATTATGTAGATTGAATTTATTTCTATTTTACGTGGTGCTGGTCAAATTTTACCTAGTAAATTCTCTAGACGTGGGGAAGTTAATTAGGGTTTGCTATTATTTTTTATGTTTGACATTAACCTTATAAAAAATCAGAATTGGTTTCACGTAAGAGTAGCGCCGTTTGGAACACCTTTGCTAATATCCACCGGCCCTCATAGGCTTATTGTTGCTACACTTCTTCAAAAAAAAAAAAAAAAATCAAAGAGAAAAGAAAATTCATTGGAGTTATTATTAGAAATAACGTGTTGAGGAAACATTGACGGGGGCATCTGGTAATTGCCAATTTCTTGATAGTGTCCCCCATAGTTAAAAGTAAGACTTCTCACACCGAGAAATATTTTAGAAACTGAGCAGATCTTGAGTCTAATATCTTAGATGAAGCATAAAAAATACATCATTCAATTTAAATATAGGTATCTTACTCATATTTACTAGCCTTATATATGTAGCTGTATAACGACAAAATAAAACTTTGGCTTCATATTAGAATGACATTGCTTGAAGCGTCGTGGCCTGAATTTCCCCATGTTTTTATTGCGCAAAACTCTTTTCCTCCATATGATTTTCCCTCTGAGAAGAGATCCAGGGCCGCCTCCTCTTCCTCTTCGGTTCCCCTCTCTACTCGTCACCGCCTCGGAAGTAGAAACAACACACGTTACTCACCGCAGTGCATTTCCCCGTGTCTGTTTGCATCTAGTTAACGTAAAGCGCGCCTTACATCTGCGCGATGTTTAGCGCTGCATTACTCTTATTGATTGATCTCAGAGCACTATAATGGAAACTTGAAATTTACTGTAGCCGTAGTGCTAAATAAATCGATAAGATGCAGAGCCGTTGCACCAATCATTAATTTTGTAGCAGCAAACAATCCGCTTCCACTTATCACAGCTTCCGCTTCATTCAGAAATTGTCCAGCTGCAAACAAGCAGATTCCAGTTAAATAATAAATCTATCTCATTCAGAAAGTCTTAGGAACTAACCACCAGGGTGAAGTTAATAAGGTGTTCTCTTCCATCTTGAGTTTTCAGGAGTACATCGCTATATTGAAAAAAGCTTAGATTAGGAGTTGTCAACAGCTAACGACCAATGTTAATATAAGTGAAGTTTTTTTTTTACGTTACCGATCATTTTCTCATCTGCGTCTCTTAAGCATTATTTGCTGTTACTACAATTTCGAGTTATTATTTGCATGGATATAGCTAGCTAAATATCAACGTTGTATCCCTAGTACATTCAAAAATCTGAGACTGCCTTTCAAGTGGCCGAATATTCTGCTTATTCAACTGTTGGGTTGCTGAGGTACCTGTGCTGTATACCCCAAATCGGGCATCCGCTCACCAACGCACAGCATTGCTGCTTGTGATGCTGCAATGCATCCCAAGTCCTGCGTCTTGGTCGAGTACTTCATACGAGCTCACAATTATTGCGTATATCATACAAACATTGGCGTCTAAAGTTTAAGGAGCTGCGAAAAGAGTTCAAGAAAATCGCTTAACATGAAAAGATAAATAAATAGAACACGCACAAAGCTGTGCATTTCAACACAACTCATTTTCAAGAATTATTCAGCACGTTCAGAGCAATTTGCTTCGCACCACATTTCGTTTTATAAAGTTTGAATGCGTACCGTCTCCGCTCTTTGGTTCTACTGAAGTTTGTGCGGGTGCTCAACAGAGTTGTATAGTTCTGTTGATCATTTGTTAGACGCATCCTGGCAAAGTTCCTTGTTCCATCCGTTCAGTCCAACTCTAAGCACCTGTTCACTAATGCACAATTTTTATAGGTATAAAATGTTGAAATGCGTCATCCTAAGCCTTTGGGGTCGCTCAAAATCTTCATATCTTTTTTTGCAGTGTTTTGCATTTATCTCCCGCCAGCGAAGCTAAGAGCGGTGATCATGTTTTGTTAAAGATTTAAATAGGTATATATATTTGTATATATATCTATCTACCCAAAAAGAGGGAGAAGGAGTTGAGCAATGTTCATAATTTTTTTGCAGAGTCAGGTGGATTGACCTACATACATGTGAAAAATGCCATAAACTAGCCATCAAAAATGATGGCGTTGAATTTTGTTGTCTGTCCACCCAAAAACAGCGCGGAGTTAAGTTAAGTTATAATTCTGTAATATTTTTTTCCGGCAGTAGGGTGGGTTGACTGAGATATGTAAATGCTGAAGATCTAGAGCTAACTGGCCGTAAAATTTAACGGCATTTAATTTGTCCCTACTGCGTGTGATGGTCTTACGCCAAAATGCGTTTTAGTTTTGCGTATTATCTGTTGAGATAGATATGTACCAGTTTTGTTATATTTTGAGTTTGCTTATATAGAGTTTTTAATGAAACTTTGCCTGACAGTATCTAATTTTTCGTAATAAACTGATAGCATTGATACCGTGTCTGTTCCTTCGGTTCGTTCCAAGTCCTTACACCTGCATAGCTGCCCGACAGCGTTTCATTTTCCCGTTATAAACTGTTTGAATACATACCGTTTCTGTTCCTCCGGTTCGTTCCTAGTCTTTACACCTGCACTGCTGCCCGACAGCGTTTCATTTTTCCGTTATGAACTGTTTGAATACATACCGTTTCTGTTCCTCCGGTTCGTTCCTAGTCTTTACACCTGCACAGCTGCCCGACAGCGCTTCATTTTTCCGCCATAAACTGTTTGAATACATACCGTTTCTGTTCCATCCGTTCGTTCCAAGTCTTTACACCTGCACAGCTGCCCGACGGCGATCCGTCATCAGATGACGCATGTCTCATCGGCAAACACGACAGCGACGTGTTTGGAATGATCCATGTCGTGGTCGGCTCGCCAGCCTATGCATTCCATGGTTTCCCCAACTTCCAGCAATGATCGATCGCTGCAAGTGCCAGTTAGGAGGAAACGTCCGCAGCTTCCGCTGCATTCGTCTTAGTAACGTAAACCAAGTTTATCAGCTTTGAAACGCGTTGAGGTTTAAGAAAGGAGTTACAGAGAATTGAGGGACCAAAAGTGATGTTATTATTTGCACCGTCTCTCTGTACGTCCGTCTGTCACACTGTCGATTGCGATGGCAAATGCGTCATTCCGCCGCCGGACCGAACTGGGATGCTTCAGCATCGCGTTACGATAAATTGGAACCAGTTGTTCGGCGGTGGAATTCCAATTAAAGAGTGAAATCATCGTAACACCCAGTTACGCATGAGTGAGTGTCGTCTTAATGGCATTGAAAAACTTACTGTACGTAATATTAGAATTTTGAATAGCGGCTGCACGTGAATGTTTTTAAAAAAATAAGAGCTATGCAGGAACGCGAGCACCACAAGACATAGTTTATTGTGGACAAGATATAGAGAGGCAAAGCCGAAACTCATCCGGTGACAGGATCATGACGAATCCGCTTTTATTAAGTGCCGCATACCAGTAAACTTCAAAACCGCACCAAAAGTTTCTAAAATCTTCGGCTGTCTAAAATAATTTTACTGTTAGAAAATCGGAGCGCAAAAAGTCTAAAATTTCATTAACTCAATACCACTGCAGCAATTTCAACGTGGATTAAAATAAATATAATTTTTACAAGTGGGGCGTCATTGGTCGAACGGAACGGCTCTAGGGCCGGATGCTCAAACGCCAAAAATTTTTTACATGCATCGTAACTGTACAGCTAGTGCAGGCACGAATGCAACCATGTAACTGCTGAAGTTTTACATGTTAAGGTTTCCGATTTGGCATATGAGTCTATATATTATTTAGGCATGCATCACTCGCCGATTCAAACCATTTTGATCGTAACTTTGTGAACCTCATCACAAGAAGTGACAATATCTGAGCAGTGATATCGGACTATCGGTACTTCTTCAAGGAACTGTACAGTTTAGGTTGCCAAAACTTTACAAAGCGTTTGTGCATCCGGCTCCTCGATCGTATTGACTCGCTACCCTTTAAGTGCATTTTTTTTACTACTTTACATAGGGTGTTCACAAACTTTCCTGTGCCTACCACTGCTAAAAAGCCTTTGTTATCTTCTCCCATCCATTATATATTTAGTTACTTCTGCAATGGTAAGATGGTAATAAATGACATTTATTCTAAACTCGTGCGACTGATTTAGTCAAGTTAACTACCCCCACCAAGAAGGTTACGTTTTTTTCGAGTTTCTCTGTCTGTTTGCCGCTTTGTCTGTTACCAAAATAACTCAGAAAGGTATGAGCAGAGTTCTTAGAAACTTACAGCGATTGTCTAGCATGTTAGGAGGAACAGATGATTAACTTTTGGGTGAAGATCCGCCCAACCGTTGTCTATTTGTTTTTCTTCCTCTTTTTTCTTAGTTAGATATGTTAAAAATTATAAATGAATCAATTTTGGTTGTGACCGGCCGGTCCGTTTGTGTGTTTGATTATTGTTTGTCAAAATGTTTGTCAGTACGTAGCTCAAAATGTTACGGACGTATCTTCAAGAAAATTGTAGAAGTGGTTACTACCGTCACAACGCACAAATAACCAGATTTTACTGTTGATAAAGAAGAAATAATAGTTTCAGAATTAATTGGAATTTTTTGGTAACGTTGCCTTGGTTGTCGGAGGTATGCGCTCTCAGAGTACTCAACTGTTTCATGAATTGCACTTACTGCAAGATCTTGCACTCACTGAAGGGTTATCCCCCTACCGGATGGGACTCCTCATTTGCACTATTGGTGGATTTATATAATATATATCATTACTTTCTATTAAATTTTTATGGTTTTATTAGCGTGGGTCTCAGTATACGTCGAAACCATTGTTTCAATATAACTGCGATGTCCTTCACTCACTAAAAAGGACTTCAAATAACTGTGCGTTCTATCTTTTGCTGCAAGAGTTCTTTTCCGCGTATATCGTTTGCATAGACATTTCTATTAGCTGCTACTAGCTTTTACGTAATTATTATCATTTGTGCCGTAATTCATTCCAACTGTATTGCACTTGCATGGTTATTTGCTTGCATGAAAATTTATTGATAATGATAATTTAAGTTGCTCAAATGTTGTAATTTAATCATGTTGTATGTCGTTTGTTTCATATGCGATTCCAAAGTGTAACTCACTTGCATTGTAATTAGCTTTGCAATATAACTTCATTTTCTTGACCTCCGCCGAAGAGGTTACGTTTTTGTCGAGTTTGTCTGTCTGTTACCAAAATAACTTGAAAAGTTATGGACGGATCTTTACGAAATTTATAGGGATTGTAAAGTATGCTACGAGGAACAGATGATTGACTTGGCAAAATTAGTTCAACCCTTTGTTTGTTTGTTTAACTATTTTTACTGCGTAGCGTAACTCAAAAACTTTTGGACCGATCTTTCTGAAATTTACAGAATTTGTTAGGGTTATTGCTTGAAGCAAATTCCAAAATTTTTATCTTGGCCTGTTGGCCGGTTTGTTTGTCTCTGTTTGTTTTCATGTTTGTGATTAACATAACTCAAGAAGTTACGGACTGATCTTAATGACACTTGAAGAAATTATTGGAAATCTTAACAGATACCAATGACCAATTTTTGGTGATGACCGGCTTTCCGCTTGTGTGTGTGACTAATGTTGCGAACATTTTTGTCACAACATACCTCAAAAAGTTACAGACATATCTTCAACAAAATTCTGAGTCTGCCAGAAAAGCAGACTCAGCAAGCCAAACGCTGTAGGAATCCCCTTGTCTGGCAGAGAGGATCGACCCTCTGTCCTAACGTACTTGAGGATGGCGCTCTGACTCTCCGCCACTGCAGAATTCTCATCCTTACCTACCCTACCTTGATGATTCTTCGGACGAGGTTCAGGTGGTGTTACTCATATCGCCCATCTTGTACGGAGGTGATATGCTGCATTCCGCATCGGTAACTAGAACCGTATTTCACTTCTGTTATAATTCGCCACTCCTATAAATCATTTCGCGTCCATGCCTTTGCATCGTAATCCTCTGGCACCGCACTTTGCTGTGCACGGATTTCACCACGCTGCGTGAGTTCCAACGGTTGCAGGGAGATTTCGCCCCCGCACTTCGCCCTGCCTAACACTTGCTTCAGTGCACAACAATTCAGGCGAGCTCGCCTTAGTTCTGTCGTGTTTACTACGCACTTCAGTTCACTGACACAAACACAGAACGCGTTCGCCGGCTTCTCTGAGTGTCCGTGTCAAGTTGCAGCAACGTTTGGCCGGCAGATTGATATGGAGCACGGTGTGGCCTTTCCTCTGTAGTGCTGTGCGCAGTTTGAAATACAATTTTTGTATCTTCATGTAGGAGGATACATTGTCATGCGGTAACTCTTACCTTATTTCTTTTACCCCTGTCAAGCACTCGTGATATAAAACATGGTGTGGCCTTCCTTGTATAGTGATGTAGATGGCTCGAGTTCCAGCTGAAATAAAAATTTAGCTCACTATAATATGGTTTGCACCAACCTAATCTTTAACTTAAGCTATACTAGTCTGCTAGAAAATTTATGTTGTGGTACATTTGTAACGTTGAAGACCATTTTAGCTGTCATTCAAATTTTGTATCTAAAGTTTAGCACGGTCATAAGGTACTTTCCACGCAAGTATTTCATTGATATGTTTTTAGCGTTCAAAATGTACCCGTGAAAAATAGGTCTGTTGAAATAAATATGTATCTAGTTTACGTGTGAATAGAAAACGCTACGTTTAATATGATTTCTCAATTTTAAATTCCTAACAGAATGTCAGGTACATCCCACCAAAGTTCTACACTACAGCATACTCTTGAATATTTAGTATGAAATGAAACACTGTGTGCGGTTAGTTCATTAAAATATTTAAATTAGAGCGCGTGTTTTGCTTCTTTCACTGCAGAGTGAATCGTTAGCTACCAGCAATAATATTTTATACATTCCAGGCTAGGAAGTTTTTCGTCAAAATATTTCATTTAACTAAGAGCATTGTCGACAGGAAGTCCACAAATTTCAGTGTTTTATTTCTCTGTCAGAAGGAAAAATACGGTCAAGTTTTTTCCGGACTGCTACAAACGCTGATATTATTTTTCAAAAATTAACTTGTACAAGTTAATACTTTCCGTTTTGAAAAAGTTTTGCCTTGAGGTCCAAGGATCATTCCTTAACCACGACAGTGAAGTTTTGATTTACATGGGGCCCCAGCCTTAGCGTTTCTGACTCACCTAGTCCCCTCCGAAGGCGATAACTCAGCCAACAGTGGAGATGCGGTCAGCGTCATATGTGTCGTTTCAGTTTTCCGTCTTTGACGCTCTAGCTCTGACAGTCTGTGATCGACTGCAGCCGTGCATTCCTCTAGATCCCTAGATCTTAACGAGTATTCACTCGCGGAACGAGTTTCCAGATCACAGCCAGTACGAAGTATTCGACAGTATCTCCTGAAGACGGTGACAAAAATTTGAGCTCGTCGTAACCCCCCCCCCCTCCCGGCTGCTGCCATCAGCAAGTATCCCTCAGTAGCTACTGACGGCCACAGAATGCAGAGACGAGGTGTTTGCGCAGAGAAATTGGAGAGTGTCTCGCGTTGGGCAGAGACGACACTTCAGCACTCCTGCTGAGGGATGAGCAAACCGGCGTGCCACCGACCCTAAAGTGCTGGAAAGGGACGCTGTTTTTTGCTGCACCCACGAAAAAGGGTAACGCTGAAGTAAAAAAGAAGTTTTTGAAGTTAAATTTTTTTGACGGGGCTGATGAAAAAAAGTGTGTAACGCTGAAGTAAAAAAGAAGTTTTTAAAATTAAATTTTTTTGACGGTGCTGATGAAAAAAGTAGAACGCTGAAGTAAAAAAGTAGTTTTTAAAATTGAAGTTTTTTGACGGTGCTGATGAAAAAAGTGTAACGCTGATGTAAAAAGAATTGTTTAAAATGCGAGTTTGTTTGCTTCACTGATGAAAAAGTTCAACGCTGAAGTGTAAAAATGTCTTTAAAGTAAGAATTTTTTTTTAACTTAGAAATAGATTGAAATAGCAGTTTTTCTCGCAATGAGTATAAAATGTGTAAAATGCAAGTTTTTTACGACCCTGATGGAAAATGCACCACACTGAACTAAAATGGGCTCAAAATACAAGTTTCTTTTGTCGCTTTTACTTCACAACGAATTTTTCTTTCAGTACCTATTATTCATTTCTCCATTTCTTATTTTTGTGAGCTTTCTGCAACTGCTCATCATCTGCCATTTTCCAGCCCATTTCTTATGTTTCTTTCTAGCGTTCATTCTCATTTTTCTTCGCTAAAAAAGATATTTTATATTTCTTTTCTCCCTTGTTTTATCGCTTTTTTTAGTACACTATTTTTTTTATCACCCCAGTCGCTTTACCTATCTGATATACCTGGCCAATGTCTGCCAAACAACACTAAGTACGTCCATCTTCTCTTCTCGTGTTTTTTATCCTTCGTAACTCTATTCACATTTCCTAACTCTCAAACTCGCTGCTTTGCTTTGAAGTGCAAATACCAGCAACTGCGAGACGTCTAAGGACGTACGGCGCATGTTGTTTTGAATTCTTTCCAAGTTGTACTTTGAGCCGCACAAACGAGTTGTATTCTAATTGCGAATAGACCTCTCGTATTTCTAAACATGAGAACTGGAACCTTACAAAGGAGTCGTATTTTAATTGGAACTAGACCTTCTTTATTACTAATAATGAGAGAACATAAGCTAATACCAACCATAGTTGTTTCCAGTCGATCTTTTGGTTTTGTAAGTTCTAAAATTGAAAGACTTAATTCTAGTTGTAGTTTAATTTGAAGTTAACCTGCCTTAGTCAAAACGAAAGCTGAAACTTTGCAAATAAGTTATATTTCAATTTTAGGGGGTAATATGTATTTGTGAGTACGAAAATTGAAACATTAGAAATAATTCGTACTAGCATCTTAATTACCTCCGCCAAGGAGGTTATGTTTTCATCGTGTTTGTCTGTCTGTCTGTTTATTTGTCTGTCTGTCTCTTTGTCTGTCTGTCACCAAGATAACTCAAAAAGTTCTGAACCGATTTAAACGAAATTTACAGGGATTGTTAGGCATGTTAGGAGGAACAGATGATTAACTATTGGTAATGATATGTCCATCCGTTTGTTTGTTTGTCTGCCTCATTTTTTTCAATGCCCTAACTCAAGAAAGTTATGGATGGATTTTTATGAAATTAACGCGAGTTGTTAGGTATATAACCAAGAATAAATGACCAAATTTTGGCAATGATCCGTTTGTTTGTTCGTTTGTCACTGTTTTTTAAATTTGTGCTTGTTAGCCCAATAACTCAAAAAATAATGAGTGGATCTTTATGAAATGTATAGAGGTTGTTAGCAATGTTGGAAGACATGAATGATTAAATTTTGTTACAGATCGGTTTGTTCGTTTGTGTGTTTGACTCATGTTTGTCATAACGTTTGTTAGCAGTATAACTCAAAAAGTTAAAAACGGATCTTTACGAAAATTGCACAAGCTGTTATTACCATCAGAAAACACAAATGATTAGATTTTAGAGTTTATAAAAAGAAAATTATGATTTCAGATCCAATTTGAAATTTTGCTACCGCTGCCTCGTTTGGCGGAGGTATGCGCTCTCGGAGTGCTCTAGTTTTAAGTAGATTTATTGTATTCGTAAACTTGATGGCAGGAATTTTATAAAATTGATAAATTGGTCATGACCTGATAAGACAATGACCTCTAATATTTTTGAATGAGAAAATTTATAACTTCCCTCACCTGTGCTTAACTTTTAGCCATTTTTTTGGAATAGATACCTGTTCATTGGCTCTCCGTATTTTAAACACAATTATACTATTTTCAATGTATATTATACTGCAGTAGTCTGGGTAAATTAGTTCAGCATAAGTAAATTACTAAGAAAGAAAGAATACTGACAAAGGATATATTATTGTTATTATACAACTATAGGCGATCTTTTATCGTGTATATTTTCAATTTTATTTTGGGGAGAGGTGGAGCTTGGCAAGGCTATAAGTAATTCCCGAAGAGATGAAAATTTATCACATACACCCAAAGGGTCTATAGATGGTTCATTACTGCTGGATGCGTCTCTAAAGCTGTGAATTGCCTGTCTTACTCCTGTTGAGTTACTGAAGGTGGGCTCACACGACTGTTATTTGCTCTCTATACGCACTGCTCACCGTCCGAATACGTTGCTGTGTCCATGTAAAATATCAGAGAAGAGCACAACATTCCGAGTTGGAATGCATCCAATATGGAAAGATATCCGAAACTTTGCTGATTGCTTTTGCGAAGCCATCTGTTGTGGAAGGCAAGATATTGTTATTTCTTAAAGCCATGCAGTTATGTTTACAAACACACAGTAGGGCATTCGGACGCTGAGTTGTTATAGTTACGCAGGGGGAGGCTTCGGAGGGGGGTCGTTATAGTGGCGGAAGGTGTGAAAAGGAAGGAAGAGAGCACGGGAAATGAAGTACAGATGAAGGATTGTCCCATAGAGAGGTAGGAAGGAGCGGGGTGGGATGGGCAGGACATTCGAATAGGTGGTTCACAGTATGAGGGTCACTGTGGCATTCGGGGCAGGAGTCTGAGTCTGCTTGTCCGACCCTGTCGCGGTAAGGCATCAGGGCAGAGCAAAAGCCTCAACGTAGCTGCGATATGGTACAGAGGGCCGCCCGTAGAAGAGCGGTCTCCTCAGGCGAAATCTTCGGTGGAACAGCGCCCAAAACCCTGCTTACAGGGAGACGGTCTAGTGAAGCTTGCAAGGCAGACCGATGGAGAAAAAAGCTGGCTGCACAGTACTCCTCAGATGGCATGATATTGTCTGTAAGCAAGTCGTTGACGTCAGAGTGGAATCGGGTAGCCAGGTTTTGGCGGATACGTCGACGACCGGCCTGTGCGGTGACGACAAAGTGGGCTGGGTGCTCGGGACGAAGGGCGGAGATGAGGTATTGGCGGCACTGAAGGTCGAGAGATTTGTCGACGCTTTGGAATTTGGACTCTGAATGGATATGATCGATGGATGCCATGGGAATGCAACCGGTTGCGGAACGAAGAGCAGCATTTTGAACTGTGTGCAGCTTCTGAATGGCATAATGGCGCGCTGCAGGATACCAGTCAGGGGTCGCGTAGGTGAAAAGGGGTCAGATAAATGCCTTATACGTAAGAAGCAGGGTCTCCTTGCACTGGCCCCAGCGTGTGCCAGCTAGGGCTTTGAGCAACCTAAGGCGGTTGGAGGCTCGGGCAGCGATGGAAGTGATGTGGGGTGTAAAAATAAAGTGGGTGTCGAAAGTGACGCCGAGAATCTTGGGGCGGAGCTCCAGAGGTAGGACAGTGTTGTTAACAGTGATTCGAGGGTCAAGTACAGACTGATGGGTGTCGGTCATCCTTAGTGTTGAGTTGGACTTACAGGTTGAGATGGTGAGGCCCTTGGCAGCTACCCAGTAACTGATCAAGTCAGAGTGATCCGATAGAGCGGCTGCAGCGGTGAGAGGGAGGCGATGGGACGCCACGACAGTGGAGTCGTCGGTGTATGATGTCACACGGGGATGACAGAATTGGTCGCGCGGAACGGGGAAATCCGAGACGTCGAGGTTGAAAAGGGAAGGTGAGACAACAGAACTCCGAGGAACCCCCGCCTTGACAGCACGGAATGGAGAACGAAAGCCGTTATAGAGGCAGCAGGCTGCGTGACCCCTGATGTAACCCGCGAGCCATCTGACAATATTATGATGGAGCGTGAGGTTAGAAACCAAGGAGAGGAGGCCTTCAGTGGGAACTGTGTCGAAGGCTTTACTGAAATCAATCGGCAAAACCACCGTACAGTCAGGGGGTTTAGGCTTGTTCATGCCATGGGTTGCTTGGAAGAAAAGGGTTAGCAGAGCAGATGTTGTGAAATACATGGGCTGGAAGCCCAATGTTGGTGAGGAGCGGGTTGGAATGCCTCATTGATGAAAGGCAGCTGAAGGCGCTCCAGGAACTTGGCAGTAGGACACAGGAGCGCTATTGGATGGTAAGAGGTCCCTTTGTCCGCAGGTTTGGATGGTTTTAGTATGGCAATTATGTTCGCTAATATTCGAAGAGCGGGGATGTCGACAGGAGCAAGGGAGAGATTGTATAGTCTGGTCAGATAGAGGAGACCTCGAGGGCCAAGGTATTTAATATGTAAGATAGATAATTGGTCAGGGCCTATAGCTGTGGAGGTCCCAGAAGCATCAATGACCTCTCAAACCTGAGAGGGAGTGAAAGGGATGAAACTATGATCAATGAGATGACGCTTTCGGAGGACGGGTCTGACTCGTATGGTTGAAGTGGCTAGGACAGGAGGATAGGCGGCAGTAAATTGCTTGCAAAAGCCCCTGGCAATGTCGCCGTTGCGGGTAAACGTGTGATTTCCAAAGGAAATCGGCTGGTTGGCAGGAACGAAAGACCGCTTGTCTAATAAAGAGCGGAGGAGGGACCAAAATTTGTTGGGATTGTTCTTGGGGTCACAATCCTGGATGGTCTGTTTCCAGGCCTCAAGGGCAGCCCTGCAGATGAAGCGACCAGCTTCATTATGCAACTGAGGAAAGGCAGGGTTTTGAAGGGTAGTGGCGCGGGGGTGGTCACGGCGGGTGATAGCGTCTATGGCTTCCAGGGTGAGCCGAGGGATGTACTCCCTACGATGGCCGGCAGGTATGAGATGCTTGGCAGCTGATGTAAGGGCACGATTGAGAGCCTTCAGTCCGCCGCTACAGGTGGAAGGAAGTGGGAGAGAAGCGATGAGTTCCTTACTCTCGTGTGTGAATTCTTCCCAGTTGGCCCTCTTGAAATTATGAAGGTGCGTCTAGGACTGAGGGGTGAAGAATTACTAGATTCAGCAGCGGGTAAGATAGGTAGGTGGTCAGAGGAGAGGGTGGTCGTGGTGGACCAGGTGTAGTCGAGAGCTAGGTGTGCTGAGATAACGGTCAGGTCTGGAGAGGAGCCCGGACATAGCGCAGCCCGGACCATCACGAGGGACCCTGGTTGGAGAGTCGTCATTGAGGAGACAGAAAGCTCCGTTTTTGATAGTCTGTGATCTCCGCACCCCGGGCAGCAGCCCGCTGAGTAGTACGTATAGGGACCAAAAGACTGTCTTGTGAAGCCAACTTTGGATTATCAGAAACCATGTCGTCACAGTTGATTCTGGTTTAGAGCTTTAACACTGTACACTATTCTTACTGGTTTAGAAGACGTTATTTTTGACTATCTAGCAATACGATTTGTTTAAAAATCTTGTGAGAGCGTCTACATTCTAAGTAGATAATATTACATACTATTTGAAAATAAATATATTTTGTATTCATAATAGATTAGATTAGATAGGCGGCAGAAGACGAACCAATAGGCCCATTCCCAAAGAGACACCGGAACATACGCCCCGGCACTCTATGAGCTATTGCCATATTGTGAGACCTGATTGTCTAGGTGGCATTACCAGTGTCCAGTAAATGTGTGGTGTGATCTATGCACTACTAAATAATTTTGAGATTTCTTATTGCTAGTGCATGTTAAGAAATACGATCTCCA
Source organism: Parhyale hawaiensis (assembly GCA_001587735.2). Taxonomy (NCBI): domain Eukaryota; kingdom Metazoa; phylum Arthropoda; class Malacostraca; order Amphipoda; family Hyalidae; genus Parhyale; species Parhyale hawaiensis. Next base: position 8,274,861 of record LQNS02278163.1, read on the forward strand.
TTATAGACTGTGAACATAATAGCATTCCAAGTCGTAAATTTTCCATATAATTTTCATGACTCTTACGCCATTGTTATGGAATAAGTTCAGCTCAATATTTTACAGTGTGAAGATAGAGAATATTAATGTCATTCTAAGTAGATGAATTTGCACATAATTTTAAAACAAACACTAGCTCTCACTGATAAGCAATGCACTAAATATAATAACCTTAAGCGAATAATAGCATCCAGCCTAATTTTTCTCATTTTCTCGAAATATGCTACTGTAAAGGCAAAATATCGGTATATTAATGCTAGGTGAATGATAGAATCACGTTTCAGGGAAAGACGCATTTTTTTCTTAAACTATACCATTCCTAAATGAATACGATTGACATGTAGGCAGCTTGCGCAGTACAGCATTCCGATTCAGTAATCTTGCATAACAATCTACCAATGATCCGTATGGAACAAAGCGATATTTTCGCTATGGTTCCTGGAATTGCGATCGCGCTTGACAGCGTAACGCCGATGTCTTTTGCTGCTACTGGATCTCAGCAAACGCTGGAATGATTCCTGCTAGTCCGAGGAAAAAATGCATGCTGGAACAACTGTTGTTATTCTGAGGAAACGCCCGAGCACAACATGCTTTTAACCGAGGAACCTCGCTGCATGGAATAGTTGCCGTTAGTTCAAAAGAAACGCTGCAAGAGTTCCTGTTGAAAGAGGACACACGCAAGAACATTTCTCGTTGTAAGAGAAAATATATAGGTACAATTAGTATTGCTGTTGGTAGAGGTAACATGCAGGAACAATTCCTGTTGTAAGAGAACACTAGTAGGAATAAATCCTGTTGAAAGAGAAAACATTTAAAACAAGGTCAATTGAAAAGGGAAGCGTGCAGGAAGATTTCCTGTTGAAAAAGAAAACACACAGGAACAGTTCCTTTTGGAAAAGGAGATATGCAGGTAATACTATAGAGAGAAACCAAGGCTCCCGGCTGCGTACCATCTGTATGACCTGACAGCATAGGTACGTGCGCAAATTACATTCTACGCTAATGATTCCTAAGATTTTGTTTTAAAACAATTTACAGAATATTCAATATTCTTCTTTCCTTCTTGACATGGTTTCATTTGGGTTTTTAACTCCTTAAGTTGACAAGTATTTGATGGCAGTCGCATCTTCTGGTCTGCTGAAGCACTATTTCACATTTCTGCACTTCGCTTTTATATGGATAAATCGTGTTTCTTGTTTTCCAGTATTCGTGACTATTTGTTTCCTAAACACGAATTCTACAGCCCTTCTGTGCTTCGGTGTCTTTTTTTATTGCCAATTCTCCAATTTGAAAATTCTATACCACTGGGCCTCGGGCTTTTTCTAGTCTAGGGCTTTGGTGACCCTCCGGTTACGATCTGTTCTCTTTGAATGGCATTTCCTGCGCGCTTCATCCATATTTGGTGTTTCGGCTCACCCTCAGCTTACAGCTTCCGAGTTTGTCTACATGCATTTACTGCACAATTCGTCCCTCTTTCGGGCCCGGAAATTCGTCAGCTTCCAACTTCTTTGAGTTCAGCTGCAACTATTAGCATTTCATCGTTCTTTTAAGCCTGCAACCTATCGGCGTAAAATCACTTTCTTTTCATAATTGTTTGGTATTTAACACACGTTTTAACTTTCTTTCACTTACCTTTTCAGTTTCCAACTTCATCCGTAAATAAATTATTTGCTGCACATTGCATCCTTCTTCCGAGCCCGGCAGCTTTTCAGTGTCCACCTCCCCGATTTTACAGGTATTTGCCGTCGCTTTTTTCCCGTGTTTTCCTGTAAAGAACTACAGGCACGTACAACAGGCGGACCAGCAGGCAACTGTGCCGCCACTTTATGAACTACAAGCCGACGGTTATGATCATTTTACGTCTCTCAGGAGCAACGTGAGGCTGCTTAATGGCTCGAAACGTTGCTCGGTGACAACTTAACATCAGAGAGAGAACTTGGCAACGATGCGATTCTCTTTACGCCAACTTGTGATGAGCTTCCCAACTTGAGTTGACCTCGGGTAAAAAAGTGTAAAGTTTGAGAACGCGACTGGCAAGTTGATGAATCTGGGGAAAAATTTGTTGTAAAGTTTATGTACATGTGGATAAGCACCTAGTTCCAGGGAAATGCTGTTGGAAACATGATCAAAGAAAGAAATAAATGTATCGAATATTCATGTATGGAGAAGTTAAGAAATAAAGATGGCCCCTTGTATCGCATCATCATACTAAACTTTTAATTGGCATGCTCCGCTGCATCAAAATTGAAGCGCCTAGCGCCAGAGAATCAAAATTGCAGCACCTAGTGCCAGAGAATGAAAATTGCAGCACCTAGTGCCAGAGAATCAAAATTGCAGCACCTAGTGCCAGAGAATCAAAATTGCAGCACCTAGTACCAGAGAATCAAGATTGCAGCACCTAGTGCCAGAGAATCAAAATTGCAGCACCTAGTGCCAGAGAATCAAAATTGCAGCACCTAGTGCCAGAGAATCAAAATTGCAGTACCTAGTGCCAGAGAATCAAAATTGCAGCACCTAGTGCCAGAGAATCAAAATTGCAGCACCTAGTGCCAGAGAATCAAAATTGCAGCACCTAGTGCCAGAGAATCAAAATTGCAGTGCCTAGTGCCAGAGAATCAAAATTGAAGCACCTAGTGTGAAAGAAGTGCTGACGAAATAATCATATTCCTTTACAAATTCAGTCCTTTTCTGCGCCAGATTATAAGTACGAGACTGTGTCAGAATGAATGAGTACACTGTCCTAAGTTAAACTAACCTCTATCATGTATCAAATTAAGAGCATCCAGTGTTTGGCGACGGCCTCTCACAACAAAGAAGCAAACTCTTCTTAATTTATTCGTGACTTTAACAGCTCCCGCATTAAATTTCAAGCACCAAGCGCTTGCCAACAACCCACCAGACTAAAGGACAAAACTCATTAATTTATAGGCGACATTTATACTCCCCTGCATCAAATTAAGAGCACCTAGTTTTGAAAACGACTTGCCAGAGTAAAGAACAACATTTACATATGATTTTCATGCTGCCCTACATCAAATTAAGAGCACCTAGCTTTTGACGACAACTTGCCAGAACAAACGAGCACACTCCCCTAAATTAACTGATCCCCAAAATAAACTCAAACTTTTCCATAGAAATCCCCGGCCTAGAGCACGGGGCTTCTAACTTGAATACCAGCCCTCGACTCCATTATTGTGCCTACAAAATACGACGTCTGTGTGAAGTAACTTCTTTGTTTGCTTCCAGCTCTGAAGTGTTAAAATTTCTAAGCCGTAAAGTTAGACGGAATTTTGGCTGGGAAAGTTG
>LQNS02278163.1:8281226-8292898 GCA_001587735.2 Parhyale hawaiensis
TGTAATATTTCCAACAAATTAATGTACACACAATTTTTAATGTAAGCTGTAATGTAATAATCAAAGAATACCTCCCGCCTGTGGAGAAATACATGTTATTATTATTATTATTATTATTATATATTATTTAGGTATGCATCACTCGCCGATACAAACCATTTTGATCGTAACTTTGTGAACCTCAGTACAAGAAGTGACGACTAATATCTGAGCAGTGATATCGGACTATCGGTACTTCTTCAAGGAACTGCACAGTTTAGGTTGCCAAAACTTTACAAGGCGTTTGTGCATCCGGCTCCTGGATCGTATTGACACGCTACCCGTTAAGTGCATTTTTTTGCTACTTTACATAGGGTGTTCACAAACTTTCCTGTGCCTACCACTGCTGAAAAGCCTTTGTTATCTTCTCCCATCCATTACATGTTTAGTTACTTCTGCAATGGTAAGGTGGTAATAAATGACATTTATTCTAAATTCGAGCGACGGATTTAGTCAAGTTAACTACCCCCACCAAGAAGGTTACGTTTTTTTCGAGTTTCTCTGTCTGTTTGCCACTTTGTCTGTTACCAAAATAACTCAGAAAGGTATGAGCAGAGCTCTTAGAAACTTACAGCCATTGTCTGGCATGTTAGGAGGAACAGATGAATAACTTTTGGTGAAGATCCGCCCAACCGTTGTTCATTTGTTTGTTTTCCTCTTTTTTCTTAGTACCATAACTCAGAAGGTTTTGGACGGATATTTATGAAATTTACTTAGTTGTTAGGTATATCACGAACAGTAAATAACCAATTTATTTGTGATGATCCGTTTGTCTGTCTCTGTTTGATTTTATGCTTGTTAGCGATAAGATTTAACAAGTTGTGAACGGATCTGCATGAAATTCGCAGAAATTGTCAGATATTTTAAAAATTATAAATGAATCAAATTTGGTTGTGACCGGCCGGTCCGTTTGTGTGTTTGACTATTGTTTGTCAAAATGTTTGTCAGTACGCAACTCAAAACGTTACGGACGTATCTTCAAGAAAATTGTAGAAGTGGTTACTACTGTCAAAAAGCACAAATAACCAAATTTTAGTGCCGATAAAGAAGAAATAATAGTTTCAGAAATAAGTTGAATTTTTTGGTAACATTGCCTTGGTTGTTGGAGGTATGCGCTCTCAGAGTACTCTAGTTTTTCATGAAATGCACTTACTGCACGATCTTGCACCTACTGAAAGGTTATCCCCCACCGGATGAGACCACTGGTTTACACTATTGGTGGATATATATAATATATATCATTATTTTCTATTAAATTTTCATGGTTTTATTAGCGTGGTCCTCAGTACACGTCGAAAACATTGTTTCAAAATAACTGCCATGTTCTTCACTCACTAAAAGAACTTCAAATAACTGTGCGTTCTATCTTTTGCCGCAAGAGTTCTTTTCCACGTATTTTGTTTCTATAGATATTTGTATCAGCTGCAACTAGCTTTTATGTACATATTATCACTTGTGTCGTAATTCGCTCCGACTGTATTGCACTTGCATGGTTATTTGGTTTCATAAAAATTTACTGGTAATGTAAGTTGCTCCAATGTTGAAATCTAGTCATGTTGTATGTCGTTTGTTTCATATTCGATTCCAAAGTGTAACTCACTTGCATTGTAATTAGCTTTGCAATATAATTTTTTCATTTTCCTGACCTCCGCCGAAGAGGTTACGTTTTTTTCAAGTTTGTCTGTCTGTTACCGAAATAACTTGAAAAGTTATTGACGGATTTTTACGAAATTTCTATTGATTGTAAGGTATGCTACGAGGAACAGATGATTGACTTTTGGCAAGATTCGTTCAATCGTTTGTTTAACTCTTTTTACTGGGTAGCGTAACTCAAAAACTTTTGGACCGATCTTTCTGAAATTTGCAGAATTTGTTAGGGTTATTGCTTGAAGTAAATTCTCCAATTTTTATCATGGCCTGTTGGCCGGTTTGTTTGTTTGTCTCTGTTTGTATTCATGTTTGTGATTAACATAACTCAAAAAGTTACGGACTGATCTTAATGAGACTTGAAGGAATTATTGGAAATCTTAACAGACACCAATGACCAATTTTTGGTGATGACCGGCTTTCCGTTTGTGCGTTTGACTAATGTTTGCGAAAATTCTTGTCACAACATAAATCAAAAAGTTACAGACGTATCTTCAACAAAATTCTAAGTCTGCCAGAAATGCAGACTCAGCAAGCCAAAAACTGTAGGAATCCCCTTGTCTGGCAAAGAGGATCGACCCTCTGTCCTAACATACTTTAGGATTTCGCTCTGACTCTCCGCCACTGCAGAATTCTCATCCTTACCTACCCTACCTTGATGATTCTTCGGACGAGGTCCAGGTGGTGTTACTCCTATCGCCCATCTAGTACGGAGGTGATGCTGTATTCCGCATCGGTAACTAGAACCGTATTTCACTTCTGTTTTAATTCGCCACGCCAATAAATCATTTCGCGTCCATGCCTTTGTAGCGTAATCCGGGGGCACCGCACTTTGCTGTGCACGGATTTCACCACGCTGCGTGAGTTCCAACGGTTGCAGGGAGATTTCGCCCCCGTACTTCGCCTTGCCTAACACTTGCTTCAGTGCACAACAATTCAGGCGAGCTCGCCTTAGTTCTGTCGTGTTTACTACGCACTTCAGTTCACTGACACAAACACAGAACGCGTTCGCCGGCTTCTCTGAGTGCCCATGTCAAGTTGCAGCAACGTTTGGCCGGCAGATTGATATGGAGCACGGTGTGGCATTTCCTCTGTAGTGCTGTGCGCAGTTTGAAATAAAACTTTTGTATCTTCATGTAGGAGGATACATTGTCATGAAGTATCTCTTGCCTTAATTCTTCTAACCCTGCCAAGCACTCGTGCAAATACAGGTCTGATATAAAAAAACATGGTGTGGCCTTCCTTGTATAGTGATGTAGATGGCTCGAGTTCTAGCTGAAATAAAAATTTATTTCACTATCATATGGTTTGCACCAACCTAATCTTTAACTTAAGCTATACAAGTCTGTTAGAAAATTTATGTTGTGGTCCATTTGTAGCGGTGCAGACAGTTTCAGCTGTCGCTCAAATTTTGTATCTTAAGTTTAGCACGGTCATGAGGTAGGTACTTTCCACGCAAGTGTTTCGTTGATATGTTTTAGCGTTCAAAGTGTACCCGTGAAAAATAGGTCTGTTAAAATAAATGCGTATAAGTTAACGTGTGTTACGCTATGAATAGAAAACGCTTTGTTTAATATGATTTCTCAATTTTAAATTCCTAACAGAATGTCAGGTACATCCCACCAAGGTTTTACACTACAGCATACTCTTGAATATTTAGTATGAAATGAAACACTGTGTGCGGTTAGTTCATTAAAATATTTAAATTAGAGCGCGTGTTCTGATTCTTTCGCTGCTGAGTGAATCTTTAGCTACCAGCAATAATATTTTATACTTTCCAGGCTAGGAAGTTTTTTGTCAAAATATTTCATTTAACTAAGAGCATTGTCGACAGGAAATCCACGAATTTCAGTGTTTTGGTTCTCTGTTAGATGGAAAAATACTGTCAAGTTTTTTCGAGACTGATACAAACGCTGATATTATTTCTCAAAAATTAACTCGTACAAGATAATACTTTCCGTTGCGGAAAGGTTTTGCCTTGAGGTCCAAGGTTCGCTCCCTGACCAGGACAGTGAAGTTTTGATTTACATAGGGACACAGCCTTAGTGTTTCTGACTCACACAGTCCCCTGCGAGGGCAATAACTAAGTCAACAGTGGAGATGCGGGGCTCAGCGTCACATCAGTCATTTTAGTTTTCCGTCTTCGACGCCCTAGCTCTGACAGTCTGTGATCGACTGCAGCCGTGCATTCCTCTAGGTCCTAGCGAGTATTTACTCGCGGCACGAATTTCCAGATCACAGCCAACACGAAGTATTCGACAGTACTTCCTGAAAACGGTGACGAAAAATTTGAGCTCGTCGTAATCCCTCTCTCCTCACCCCCCAGCCCCTGCCATCAGCAAGTATCCCTCAGTAGCTACTGACGGCCACCGACTGCAGAGACGAGGTGTTTGCGCAGAGAAATTGGAAAGTGGCTCGCGTTGGGCAGAGACGACACTTCAGCACTCCTGCTGAGGGATGGGCAAACCGGCGTGCCACCGACCCTAAAGTGCTGGAAAGAGACGCTGTTTTTTGCTGCACGTACGAAAAAAGTGTAACGCTGAAGTAAAAATGAATTGTTTAAAATGCGAGTTTGTTTGCTTCACTGATGAAAAAGGCGCAACGCTGAAGTGTAAAAATGTCTTTAACGTAAGAATTTTTTTTTTATCTTAGAAATAGATTGAAACAGCAGTTTTTCTCGCAATGAGCAAAAAATGTTTAAAAATGCAAGTTTTTTTACCACCCTTATGGATAATGCACCACACTAAACTAAAATGGGCTCAAAAGACAAATTTCTTTTGTCACTTTTTCTTCACAACGAAATTTTCTTTTAGTAACTATTATTCATCTCTCCCTGTCTTACTTTTGTGAGCCTTCTGCAACTGCTCATCATCTGCCATTTTCCAGCCCATTTCTGATGTTTCTTTGTAGCGTTCATCCTCCTTTTTTATTTCTTAAAAAAGGATATCTTATATCTCTTTTCTCACTCGTTTTATCGCCATTTTTATTACACCATTTTTTTATCACCCCTGTCGCTTTACCTATCTGATGTACCTGGCCAATGTCTGCCAAACAACACTTAGTAGGTCCATCTTCTCTTCTCGTGTTTTTTATCTGTTGTAACTCTATTCACATTTGCTAACTCCCAAACTCGCTGCTTTACTTTGAAGTGCAAATACCAGCAACTGCGAGACGTCTAAGGACGTACGGCGCATGTTGTTTTGAATTCTTTCCAAGTTGTACTTTGAACCGCACAAACGAGCTGTATTCTAATTGCGAATAGACCTCTCGTATTTCTAAACATGAGAACTGGAACCTTACAAAGGAGTCGTATTTTAATTGGAACTAGACCGTCTTTATTACTAATAATGAGAGAACATGAGCTAATACCAACCATAGTTGTTTCCAGTTGATCTTTTGATTTTGTAAGTTCTGAAACTAAAAAACTTCATTCTAGTTGTAGTTTAATTTGTAGGTAACCTGCGTTAGTCAAAGCGAAAGCTGAAGCTTTAAAAATAATCTGTATTTCAATTCTGAGGGGGTAATATGTATTTGTGAAGACGAAAACTGAAACATTAGAAATACTTCGTACTTACATCTTTATTACCTCCGCCAAGGAGGTTATGTTTTCGTCGTCTTTGTCTGTCTGTCTCTTTGTCTGTCTGTATGTTTGTCTGTCTGTCTCTTTGTCTGTCTGTCTGTCTGTCACCAAGATAACTCAAAAAGTTCTGAACCGACTTGAACGAAATTTACAGGGATTGTTACGTAAGTTAGCAGAAACCGATGATTAACTTTTGATGAAGATATGTCCATCCGTTTGTTTCTGTCTGCCTCATTTTTCTCAATGCCATAATTCAAAAAGTTATGGATGGATTTTTATGAAATTAACACGAGTTGTTAGGTATATAACAAAGAATAAATGACCAAATTTTGTAATGATCCGTTCGTTTGTTCGTTTGTCACTGTTTTCAATTTTGTTATTGTTAGCACAATAGCTCAAAAAATAATTAATGGTTCTTTATGAAATTTATAGATATTGTTAGTAATGTTGAAAGACGCAAATGATTAAATTTTGGTGCAGAACAGTTTGTTCGTTTGTATGTTTGACTCATGTTTGTCATAACGTTTATTAGCAGTATAACTCAAAAAGTTATGAACGGATCTTCACAAAAATTGCACATGCTGTTATTACTATCAGAAGACACGAATGATTAGATTTTGGATTTTATACAAAGAAAATTATGGTTTCAGAGCCAATTTGAATTTTTTGCTACCGTTGCCTCGCTTGGCTGAGGTATGCGCTCTCGGAGTGCTCTAGTTTTAACTAGATTTATTACATTCGTAACTTGATAGCAGGAATTTTATAAAATTATTAAATTGGTCATGTCCTGATACGACAATGACGTCTCATATTTTTTAATTAGAAAATTTATAGCCTCCCTCACCTGTGCTTATCTTTTAGCCGTGTTTTTGGAATAGATACGTGCTTCATATTGGCTCTCCGTATTCTATGCACAATTATCCTATTTTCAAAGTATATTTTACTACAGTAGTCTGGATATATTACTTCAGCATAAGTAAATTACTAAGGAAGAATACTGGCAAAGATATATTATTGTTATTATACAAATTTAGGCGATCTTTTATCGTGTATATTGTCAATTTTATTTTGGGGAGAGGTGGAGTTTGGCAAGGATATAAGCAATTCGTGAAGCGATGAAAATTTATCACATACTCGCACAGGGTCTATAGATGGTTAATTACTGCTGGATGTGTCTCAAAAGCACTGAACCGCCTGTCTTACTCCTGTTTAGTTACTAAAGGCGGGCTCACACGACTGTTATTTGCTCTCTACACGCACTACTCACCGTCCGAATGCGTTGCTGTGTCCATGTAAAATATCAGGGAAGAGCACAACTTTCTGAGTTGGAATGCATCCAATATGGAAAGATATCCGAAACTTTGCTGATTGCTTTTGCGAAGCCATCTGCGGTGGCAGGTAAGATGTTGGAATTTTTTAAGGACAAGCAGTTATGTTTACAAACACACAGTAGGGCATTCGGATCCTACGTTGTTGTAGTTACGCAGGGAGAGGCTCCAGAGAGGTCGAGCAAGTGGCGGAAGGTATGAAAAGGAAAGAAGAGAGCACAGGAAGTGAAGTACAGATAAAGGATTGTCCCGTAGAGAGGCAGGGAGGAGCGGGGTGGGATGGGCAGGACATTCGAATAGGTGGTACACAGTGTGAGGGCCACTGCGGCATTCGGGGCAGGAGTCTGAGTCTGCTTGTCCGACCCTGTGGCAGTAACACATCAGGGCAGAGCAAAAGCCTGAACGTAGCTGCGATATGGTAGAGCGGGCCGCCCGTGGAAGAGCGCTCTCCTCAGGCGAAATCTCCGGTGGAACGGCACCTAAAACCTGCTTACAGGGAGACGGTCTAGTGAAGCTCGCACGGCAGACTAATGGAGGAAAAAGATGGTGGCACAGTACTCTTCAGGTGGCATAATATTGTCTGTAAGCAAGTGGTTGACGTCAGAGTGGAATCTGGTTGCCAGGTTTTGGCGGATACGTCGACGACCGGCCTTTGCGGTGACGACTGTGTGCTGGGTGCACAGGACGAAGGGCGGAGATGAGGCATTGGCAGCACTGAAGGTCGAGAGATTTGTCGACCCATTGGAATTTGGACTCTGAATGGATGATCGATGGATGCCATGCTAAGGCAACCGGTCGAAGAGCGGAGAGCAGCATTTTAAACTGTCTGCAGATTCTGAATCGCGAATGGCGTGCTCCAGGATACCAAACTGGGGCCGCGTAGGTGAAAAGGAGTCGGATACATGCCTTATATGTGAGAAGTAGGGTCTTCTTGCACTGGTCCCAGCGTCTGCCAGCTAGGGCTCTGACCAATCTAAGGCGGTTGGAGGCTCGGGTAGCGATAGAAGTGCTGTGGGATATAAAAGTAAAGTGGGTGTCAAAAGTGACGCCGAGGATCTTGGGGCGGCGCTCCAGCGGTAGGACAGTGTTGTTAACAGTGATTCGAGGGTAAAGTCCAGACTGACGGGTGTCGGTCGTCCATAGTGTTGGGTTGGATTTAAAGGTTAAGATGGCGAGGCCCTTGGCAGCTGTTCAGTTACTGATCAAGTCAGAGTGATCTGATACAGCGGCTGCAGCGGTGAGAGGGTGGTGATGAGACGTCCCGACAGTGGAGTCGTTGGCGTATGATGTCACAAGGGGACGGCAGAACTGGTCCCGAGGTATGAGGAAATCAAAGACGTAGAGGTTGAAAAGGGAAGGTGAGGCAATAGAACCCTGAGGAACCCACGCCTTGACAGCACGGAATTGAGAACGAAAGCCGTTATAGAAGCAGCAGGCTGCGTGACCCCTAGCTGAGGTAAGCCGCGAGCCACCTGATAATATTATGGTGAAGCGAGGTGTTAGAAACCATGGAGAGGAGGCCTTCAGTGGGAACAGTGTCGAAAGCTTTTTTGAAATCAATCGCCAAGCCACCGTACAGTCAAGGGGTTTAGGCTTGTTCATGCCATGGGTTGCTTGGAAGAAAAGGGGTAGCAGAGCAGATGTTGTGGAATGCATGGGTCGGAAGCCATGTTGGTGAGGAGCGGGTTGGAATGCCTCATGGATGAAAGGCAGCAGAAGGACTTTGGCAGTAGGGCACAGAAGCGATATTGGGCGGTAGGTCTCTTTGTCCGCAAGTTTGGATGGTTGTAGAATGGCAATTATGTTCACTAATTTCCGAAGAGCGGGGATGTCCACGTGAGCAAGGGAGAGATTGTATAGTCTTGTCAGATAGAGGAGACCTCGAGGGCGAAGGTGTTTAATATGCAAGATTGATAATTGGTCAGAGCCTATAGCTGTGGAGGTCCCAGAAGCATCAATGGCCTCTCGAACCTGAGAGGGAGTGAAAGGGATGAAACTATGATCAATGAGATGACGTTTTCGGAGGACGGGTCTGGCTCGTCTGGCTAGCACAGGAGGATAGGCGGCAGTAAATTGCTTGCAAAAGCCTCTGGCAATGTCGCCGTTGCGGTAAACGTGTGATTTCCGAAGGAAATAGGCTGGTTGGGAGGAACGAAAGACCGCTTGCCTGATAAAGAGCGAAGAAGGGACCAAAATTTGTTGGGATTGTTCTTGTGGTCACAATCCTGGATGGTCTGTTTCCAAGGCCTCCCGGGCAGCGCTGCAGATGAGGCGATCACCTTCATACTGCAACAGAGGAAGGGCAGGGTCCTGGGGAATAGTGGCGCGGAGGTGGTCACGGCGGGTTATAGCGTCTTTGGCTTCCAGGGTAAGCCGAGGGATGTACTCCCTACGGTGGCCGACTGGTATGTGATGCTTGGCAGCTGATGTAAGGGCACGATTGAGAGCCTTCAGTCCGCCGCTACAGGGGGAAGGGAGTGGGAGAGAAGCGATGAGTTCCTCACTCTCGCGAGGAAATTCCTCCCAGTTGGTCCTCCTGAGAATAATGAAGGTGAGTCTAGGACCGGGAGGGGAAGAATTACTGGATTCAGCAGCGATTAAGATCAGTAGGTGGTCCGAGGAGAGGGTGGTTGTGCTGGACCAGGTGTAGTCGAGAGCTAGGTGTGCTGAGATAACGGTCAGGTCTGGAGAGGAGCTCGAACCATTGCGAGGGACCCTGGTTGGGGTATCGTCATTGAGGAGACAGGAAGCTTCGTTGTTAATAGAGTCAGTGATCCCCGCACCTCGGGCAGCAGCCCGCTGAGTAGTACGTATAGGGACCAAAAGACTGTCTTGTGAAGCCAACTTTGGATTTTCAGAAACCATGTCGTCACAGTTTATTCTGGTTTAGAGCTTTAACACTGTACACTATTCTTACTGGTTTAGAAGACGGTATTTTACACTATTTGGCAGTACGATTTGTTTAAAAATCTTGTGGGAGCGACTAAATTCTAAGTAGATAATATAACATGCTATTTGAAAATAAATATATTTTGTATACATAATAGCGCTTGAAAACTAGCATTACAAGTGGATTAGTTTTAAGCACAAGTTCATTACAAACAAGTAGATATTGAGAAATACGATCTCCATTGTAGACTGTGAAAATGATAGCATTCAAAGTCGTAAATTTTGCATATAGTTTTCATGTAACTGCGCCAGTGTTAAGGCATAAATTCTGCACAATATTTTACTGTGTGAAGATAGAGAATATTAATGTCATTCTAAGTAGATGAATTTGCACATAATTTTAAAACAAATACTATCTCTCACTGATAAGCAATGCACTCAACATAACGTTAGGCGGATAATAGCATCCAGCCTAATGTTTCTCATTTTCTCAAAATATGCTACTGTACAGGCAAAATATCTGTACATTAATGCTTAGTGAATGATAGAATCCCGTCTTCAGGAAAAGACGCGATTTTTTTTTCTTAAAATATACCATTCCTAAAAGAATACGATTGACATGTAGGCAGCTTGCGCAGTACAGCATTCCGATTCAGTAATCTTGCATAACAATCTACCAATGATCCGTATGGAACAAAGCGATATTTTTGGAATGGTTCCTGGAATTGTGATCGCGCTTGACAGCGTAACGCCGATGTCTTTTGCTGCTCCTGGATCTCAGCAAGCGCTGGAAGGATTCCTGCTAGTCCGAGCAAAAATGCATGCTGGAACAACTGTTGTTATTCTGAGGAAACGCCCGAGCACAACATGCTGTTAACCGAGCACACACGCTGCATGGAAAAGTTGCTGTTAGTTCAAAAGAAACGCTGCAACAGTTCCTGTTGAAAGAGGACACATGCGGGAACATTTCTCATTGTAAGAGAAAACATATAGGAACAATTAGTATTGCTGTTGGTAGAGGTAACATGCAGGAACAATTCCTGTTGTAAGAGAACACTAGTAGGAATAATTTCTGTTGAAAGAGAAAACATATAAAAACAAGGTCTATTGAAAAGGGAAACCTGCAGGAAAATTTCCTGTTGAAAAAGAAAACACACAGGAACGGTTCCTGTTGAAAGAGGAGAGATGCAGGCAATACTGTAGAAAAAAAAAACCAAGGCTCCCGGCTGCGTACCATCTGTATGACCTGTCAGCATAGGTACGTGCGCAAATTACATTCTAGGCTAATGATTCCTAAGATTTTGTTTTAAAACAATTTACAGCATATTCAACGTTTTTCTTTCCTTCTTGGCATGGTTTCATTTGGGTTTTTAATTCTTTAAGTTGATAAGTATTTGATGGCAGTTACATCTTTTGGTATGCTGAAATACTATTTTAGATTTCTACACTTCGCTTTTATATGGATTAATCGTGTTTCTTGTTTTCCAGTATTCGTGACTATTTGTTTCCTAAAAGACGGATTGTACAGCCCTTCTGTGCTTTGGTGTCTTTTTTTATTGACAGTTCTCCGAGTTGAAAATTATATTCCACTGGGCCACCGTTTTTTCTAGTCTATGGCCTTGGTAACCCGCGATCCGGTTACGATCTGTTCGATTTGACAGGCATTTGCTGCACGCTTCATCCATATTTGGTGTTCCGGCTAACCCTCAGTTTACAGCTTCCGAGTTTGTCTACATGCATTTACTGCACAGTTCGTCCCTCTTTCAGGCCCGGAAATTCGTCAGTTTCCAACTTCTTTGAGTTCAGCTGCAACTATTAACTGCGCATTTCATCGTTCTTTTAAGCCTGCAACCTTTCGGTGTAAAGTCACTTTCTTTTAATAATTGTTTAATATTTAATACTCGTTTTACCTTTCATTTATCTTTTCTGTTTCCAACTCCCTGAGTAAATAAATTATTTGCTGCACATTGCATACTTCTTCGGAGCCCGGCAGCCTTTCAGTGCCCACCTGCCCGATTTTACAGGTATTTGCCGTCGCTTTTTCCCCGTGTTTTCCTGTAAAGAACTACAGGCACGTACAACAGGCGGACCAGCAGGCAACTGTGCCGCCACTTTATGAACTACAAGCCGACGGTTATGATCATTTTACGTCTCTCAGGAGCAACGTGAGGCTGCTTAATGGCTCGAAA
>LQNS02278163.1:8296676-8312168 GCA_001587735.2 Parhyale hawaiensis
TTCTCCACCCGCTGGACTGGTTGCGTGGGGGTTTGTTAACCTCATGGAGTTTCTCCGTTCCTGCGTCGCCAGTCTGGTGTGATTTAATAATAATAATAATAGTCGGTTTGCAATTTATGCATGAAACGTGATTCAAATCATGAAATCGGGACTGATGGCCATTAGTTCTGTCATGTTATGGCTAATAATTGCAACTAATCGCAACGGAACTGTGCTTATCGATAATGCGGATAGTGCTTTTAATACATGCCACTTATTTTCTTCACTTTGTTTTCGGTACTTTGTTGTTTCATTATTATTGTTTATTTTAGTATAATTATTTATTTGTTATTGTTGTTACTGCTCTTTCATTTACTCGTTATCTTCATTTAAAAAGTTTGGCACTGATGCTAATGATATCTTGCTGTTGTCTTCTTCGTTCGAACTTGCTGTGCCCATGCTCGATGATCCAGAGTGGGAGCGCCCTCGTGCATGGGATCCACATTTCTATCGACATAACATTGCCTCTTCTGTTCGTCCCTCTTGAGACCGCACGGTATGCTGTGGGTAGGGAGACCTAATTTATGTTTACAATAATGTAAATAATAATAATAAGCAGCATAATTAACCTAGCTATGGCAGATACAAAGAAATTAGACGGCTGATGGTCTCAACTTTGATGCTTTGTTAAAAAAATTGAGGACTATTGCGTCCTTGCAAAAATCCACAGCCCGCAGCACAGCACAACCTCACAGGACGAGAGTGTGACCGGCACTGGGCCAAAGTCACCCTGAAGCACCGTTAACTGAGCTTCGAAAGCATATTGCAGACACACGTGTTACTGTTGCCTAGACGTGCTCGCTTGATTGCTCTGCTGCAGACAGAAAAAACTACAGTCCTAGAATTTTTCCAAGTTTTACTCCTGATGAAGCGGCGCTTACTACGACAGCTAAAAAAAAAGAATAATGAAAAAAGCCTATCACTTCATGTCACTGCGCGACAGTTTCATAGACGCAAGATATTCGCCGATCTAGTTTTCGCTTCAAAGCGAAAGAGCAGTACCAGTTACCGGTTTATTCATATATTTGTTTATTTTACACGGTGTCTTCTCGAGTTGCATATTTTTCGGCGAGGAGTAATAGAGCAGACTTTTAGTCACGTTTTAGTTTCAGTAAAGTGGAGTGTTTCTGACCCACGTTTTTACAAACTCAGAATATTTTATAGGTTTACGTAAGCTAAGATTAAATTCACAATTTTAGCCTAAGAACCGGCCAGTTTTCTTTTAATAATTCAGTCGTTAATCACATAGTTTTATTAGGCTATAAACTCTTCCATTGCTGTCACGCATGCAGTTATATTTTCTATATATGTTTATCAACTACACTTTCGATATTTGTCAAAAAATACCCGAAATTTATGGCTGTACAAATAGTTTGCAACGGTACAAGTAAGTTTCGACTGTCCAAAGAATTTTACGACTGTACAAAAAATTTATAATTGTACAAAAAATTTACAACTGTACAAGAAATTTACAACTGTACAAGAAATCTTCGACTGTACAAAAAAACATTTACGACTGTACAAGTACGTTGCCGTAGGAGAGCGATAGTTGCGCAACTGTTGTAACTGTTGAAGAAGTCGCGAACTGTATACTGCAGTGAGAGACAATCTAAAAGGCTACGAGCAAAGTTAAATTTATTCAAGAAGCTTTGCGTCTTTGACTGTTCATTACCGTACATACAATATTCAGATACCGCTTTGTGAGCTCCAAACATCATGCATCTTGAAATGAAGCAGAAGTTATTAATGCAACAGGATAATGTGGGACTGGTACAACCAATGGTAAATTTGAAGGCCAGTTCACTTAGCTACACGACTTTTTATGGTTATTAGCGGACTCTAAAGTTTACCATAAGAATTACAAAACTAAATGGAGATTCATGGATTTATGTCTCACCGTAAGAAGGAAGATGAAAAAACGTTGAGTTGCGATATGCGATTCGGTGCTGATGGAATTCTGGAATACAGTGAAATAATAGAAAAATTCTACTGTATAAGCCGTACACTATGTTTGTAATGCAAGGCAATGACAACAGACCCATAAAATTTTGGCTCGTCCTTGGTTTTCAGGTGTGATGGAACTGATAACACATGCTGTACGTGTGCCAAGCGATTAAAATTACATTGGAAGTGAGACTACAGATTTAATAGCTACACGCTGAATACCTATCAATAACGCTGTAAATATGGAAATTTTATAACAGTAGAGGAATTACTTTAATGCAGCAATTACTTGGTTTGAAAAGTTTTCTATATACGTTTTACTCCCAATTTTTGTGGCGAATGTATAAGCTAGAAAATAAATGTGTGTTCAGTATTAGCTCTTTTATTAGAATAATTTAATTAACATTGTTCACAAATGATATTCAGATTTTGCCTGAGTTCATTTGTTTTGCTCCGAACTGTGCTTTAGTTTCTAAAGTGAGACTTTCAGAAAGTATTTTTATATTCTAGATAGAAGTTCCTCAGTATGAGAAACATCACATCTTGAAATTCATCCATTCATGGTTGTACTAGAAATTCATCCATTCACGGTTGTACTAGAAATTCATCCATTCATGGTTGTACTATTTGAAATGCTTAGTTAAGTTCATTCGAGCAATGCATCAATTAAGCTTACTCAAAAGCCATTTAAATTCTCACTTTTTTCAAATAAAATTTCGTTCTACATATTTCTTGCCCGAATGATGTCCACCAGCCTTGTGGGAAAAGTAAGTTGCATAAGCTAAAATTGCTAAAAATAAGTTAATTTTAACATGAGAATTACGATTTTCATTCCGTGCCGATAGTGAGACAAGCATCACTGTTTTGTATAGAAGAATTCCTTCAATTTTTTCCATTGCGATGGAAAAATTCCATTCCCATTATCTTTTTTAATGATATCTTTAGTTTTATAAAACGCGAGAAATACATCACTCAGTTTTTCAAAAAATAATAATTTACAATCATTTCAATTTTAAACTTCAACTCTCAATCCCTTTTCTTAGAATTTGAATGTTCATCTGCATTCTGTATACAGTAAGATATGCATCTCAATAAAAAAATAATTCAAATTCTTTTATTTCAAAAGCGGAATTGCCATTTCTCGTTTCCTACCATTTTTATATTCATCAGTTTTGTCCAAAAGTTCCAATTTTACAGCGAAAGTTCGTGACGGGCAAAACTAACATGGAAAGACATGATGGATTGCCGCCAGTCATACTGATATTTGCACTTCAAAGTGACTGAATTTTTCTGTCGAAGTTTTTATAAAGGTGCCTCGATTTGCACTACCAACTTTTATCTGCCGATATATATTTTTTTCGATGCACCAGCCGGCTTGTTTCGGTGTCCATCTTATTTTACGGTGTCGAGTGGTATTTACTGAGCTGGACGTTCTGTTGCGTCGTAGCACATGTTCATTTCTTGTTAAAATTTGCAGATTGCCTACGTACAGGGACTTTGAACTTTGTTTATAATGTAAGAAAAGCGTTCGGCATTGAGGCAAATGAGTATCAGGATTTGGAGCGTTGGCATAATAGTGTCAAAAAATTCTTTGATGCTCTATATTCTGTAGCTCAGAAAGACTTGAAAGAAAATTGTATACATTATAACCTACCTCGCTTGGGTAGAATATCATCAAAAAT
Source organism: Parhyale hawaiensis (assembly GCA_001587735.2). Classification (NCBI taxonomy): domain Eukaryota; kingdom Metazoa; phylum Arthropoda; class Malacostraca; order Amphipoda; family Hyalidae; genus Parhyale; species Parhyale hawaiensis. Next base: position 8,300,342 of record LQNS02278163.1, read on the forward strand.
ATGTTGATGGTTTGTCTCGTGTAGCTGGAATAGACGTGCGAAGTTTTGTGCACTCTCTAAAGAACATGCCGTGGGCGGCGTATTACAACATATACTTGTTATTTATCCTCTTGCTTTGAGCAACTTGGCTATATATATTATGTAACTAAGGGATTTTCTGATAAGTACCGTACAATGTTTTCTACTTATTCTTCCTAGAAGTTTAGAAGAATTCTCAGTTTATGACGATTAGCTCATATCTCTTCCACCAACACGTAGTGTAGATGACATATGGACATTAAAGTGAGACTTGACGCCGAATAATTCAATGATAATGAAATATTATAAATATAGTGCAAAAAGTTATCGCTCGCTTGCGCCAGTGAAACAACGCGTCGATCTGCTCAGTGAAGTATTCAAGGTCAGTGTGTCACTGGGAATGGCGTTGGAAGGTAGCACAGCCAACGGCTCCGGGACGGCTCTTGGCGCTCCGCCTTCGTATGTCCAATAAACAGAATATTATCAATATATTGCTAATAATCGTTACATAAGTCAGTTTTCTGTACCAATAAAATGGTGAATATTGACAGGTTTCGAACTTCAGTAGTCCCTCTTATGTCACTTCTTGAAAATGTGAAGCCGTATTGAAGATGCTGCGATTTGGGTTAATCGAACTTACTGCCTGGGAAGCCGTACGCGCGTAACCTATCTGCACAAAATTTATCAGAAACACCTCGTTAACTTACTTGAAATTTCCCGTGAAGGTAAATTTCCTTAATATAGCAACACAAGGTTGATTTCTATTACCCTAATTCTCTCAGAATAGTCTCACTTCTAATACATATTTCCTAATTAAAGCTCCATATTATGAACCTAATTAAAGCCTCTAGAGGGAGTTCGCTTCTATTATAAGCCGAGCTCCGTCAAACTTTTTCGTCTAAGCCTTATTAATATCACCGCATAATATCACTGCTTGTTGTCAATTTTCTTCCGCCAACATGTCTCTCAGCGCGTACATGTTTAATATTAGCACATAATAATTCATTCCTGGATATAAATTTTCCTAATTTGATCTGCTCTTGAAGGGATTTACAGTGCTTCCGTCATAATATTCAGTCTACATTTCCTCTAGCCGGCCGGCTCACTCGACAATCTTTTTATAACCGCACATGCTTCGTTCCTATCTAAAAATTCGGACAAACAGCTAATATTATCAGATATTCTCTCGGATAGACATCAGCTGTTTGCCTGAACTTTTATAATTTAGATCTGAGTCCGGTGGTTTTGTTGGGATTTTGTTAGCACAAGTGCTTGTCTATTGAACAATTTTCCACAATGTTAACCGATACACATGCTTAACAAGTGACACCAGTCAAGTCTCTCATATCATCAAATTTGAAGTAAATTCGAACTCGGCCCACTTTTCTGCAGCTTATGCGGACACAGCAACGCATTGAGACGCTTTGCAGTATGCGCGGGAACCAACTGACCCTCGTGCCATCCCGCCATTAGACACGCGCAAGTCGTCCTGTATTTAACAACTGTTTCCCAATCAGAAATCTATAGGCATTTTTCGGTTGCCTGTGAGAAAATAGTGAAAGGTATCGGATAAGTGCCTATAAATTTCCGATTGGGATTTCAAATAATCGAATCGGCTTAACTTCAACATGTTTAGATTTACAGTCCTAGCTATGAATTCTTTATTTTGGATCGAGTTTTAGGTTATAATCACAAACCAATTTCGTTTGAAATGGCCGAAGACTCAATCTGGCTTCATTTCATATAAAGTGGCGAAATAAAATTCTAGGTTTGTGATTCCGGGCAGGCTAAAGCTAAGCGGATTAGATCATCTCGAGAGCAGCATGCCAATCAAAATCGCATTTAGTTTCTCAAACGGGCGTTCATTCTGTTGTAAAACTTCCTTAAGCCGCACTCTTCTTCAGTCTATAACCTTCTCCAGTCGACATCTTCATGCCAGTCCATTGCTAAGAAAGATTCAATGACTACAAATTGCCTCAAAGTTAATGATAGATGAAGCCCAATCCTTTTTTAAGTCAATACGGGCCCACTCTTGGGAACACCGAGGTTGCGCAGTTTACCCACAATAGCGAGACCAGTAGACGATTATTTCGACGAAACTATCTGAAAGCGTGCGCCACCTGTACCAGCACTGGTAAAAAAAGCACTTTCCATTTCTGGAGCTCTTCTCTGGAAAAGTCTTCCGGCTCCGGTACAGGGTGGGACTGATTTCAATCAGTTCACCAAAATGACGCAGTCGCATTTTAAGAATTGCATATAACTGTCCGGAACGCAGTTTCAGCGAATGCGACGGACATTCACTCACTCTTCGAAAAAATTGCAACTGGCCTGCAGCCTATCTCCCTAAAAAAAAAAATCTGCACAAATACTGCTCATGCATCAATAGTGCTTGCATTAAGCTTCATGAGTGCTACGCACCGTGTTTTTAATATTAATAATATCTATTGTTATAACTTTTTACCAGCATCTATCTTTGCAAAACTGTGTTAACTATATAATGTCTTTATTAACAGGCGGATACTAACTAGTAGCTACCCATTGGTCTATGCCTATAGGCCAACTGCCAATTTTCTCCCCATGTTAGCCATAAGACAGGATGCCTCAGGGTGCTGTGCCCTGAATATGTTGTGCACAGCATCCAAGCAAACGCAAATGTATTTCCTTTCATCCTTTCTTTCTCCACATCATACTCCGCAGTTTACGCTCGTCTTCACTTAACGCTCTTTTTCAATCCACACGCTCATTCCGTAGCCGCAAGCCGCGTTCCAAGAAAAGAACACCAGCATCGTGACTCATAGGTGGCGTGAATAGCGTCACCTGCACCTCGTCTGAAGCCGCAATAGGTATCTCATGGTAAGGAATTTGCTCATTGCTTATTCGCCGCCTGCTGATAGGCCTTCGTTTCATATCGCTTGCTGACTGCGGGCGCCCAAATTAGGCCTCAGAGGCTTGACTTGCCCGGAACTTCAGACAGGTGAGCTGGCTTCGACCTGTTGCGTTGACTATTAAGCATTGACTCTTAATCGGTTACCCTTGGGACTTCCAGAAACTCAGCTTTGCTCCGTAAAGGAAATTTTTCAACCATCTCAAAGTAATCGCCTTGTTTCTAAAACCTGCAGCATGATTTATAAGGGCAAAGCCCAAGCTAATTTTTTAGATTTTGGAAAATTAAGTCAAGCCTCGAAGGCCCAATTTCGAACATGCCCTAAGTCTTCTTAAGATGGCTTGTTAATCTCAACTTCTTGTTCGATCATGTGTAAAATTTGCCACGGTCGTCCTATATGTTGCAGTTTGCTGCTGTAATTCTAAGAGCTCGTACAAAAAACTTTTATCATCTTTAGCATAATTTTTTTTGACAGGAACAGGCAGTAAAACAGCAGATTGTGGCGTTTTTTGCCATCACGGCTGTGCAAGCCGATTTTTTTTAGAACATATACGGTGTCCTTCCACGTTTGTCTTTGAGGTTGAAAATTTTAGGCTATGACCTACGCTCCTCTTATAGCCGAGAAGATCTTATTATTACTAAATCAGAGCACTCTGAGAGCGCATACCTCCGACAAGCGAGGGAAAATTAACGAAAGATTTAAATTTGTTCTGAAACAATGATTTCCTTTGTATAGGCGCCCAAATCTAATCATTGGTGCCTTTTACCAGTAATAACAGCTTCTGTAATTTTCTTGTATATCCTTGCTTAACTTTTCGACTTATATTGATAATAAACATTAATCAAATATACAAACCAATCTACCGATCATCACCAAAATTTGATAATTTATGTCTTTCAACATATCTAACAATTTCTGTAAATTGCTCAAAGATTCGGTCGTAACTCTTGAGTTATTTTATTAACAAGATAAAAATCAACCATAGTAACAAACAAACACACAAACAAACAAACGAACCAACAGATCATCACAGACATTCGGTCATTTACTCATCCTGAAATACTTAACAACTCATGTAGACTTTATAAAAATCTGTCCATAACTTTTTGAGTTATAATATTAAGAAAAAAGAGGCACGCAAACAAATAAACAAACAGTTGAACAGATCTTTACCAAAAGATAATCATCTTTTACTACTAACATGCCTAACAATCCCCATAAATTTCGTGAAGATCCGTCTGTAACTTTTTAAGTAATCTTGGTCACAGATAAAAACACAATTTGACAAACAAATAGGAGAAAATATAACCTCCATGGCGGTGCTAAAATATTCAGCGGAAGTTGTGGTATAGCCGAAAAATATACCATTATTTTGGATTACAGTAAATACTCCATTGTCGCTAACTTTACACCTACGATAATTAGGTCAGGACTACTGTCTGCAAAGCCTCCAAAATATCGCTTTACTGCAAGGACAAGGCCGCAAAAAGATGGCGCTGCTATTTATAACACATTATTATGACGCGTGTTACATTTCCCTCCCAGAATTTTCGCAGCTTCAAAAGCTCATTTAAACAATTCTAGTATCTCGGGCGGCCCAGAGTTTGATAGGTCACACTGCCTGGAAAAACTTCTACCTAGTCTTGGAATAGATGTCACTGTGCTACGTGACATGAAACGTAGCTCTCTCTTTACATGAGGTCAAAGATTTATCTCGCATGGAGGTCCCCGCTCGTCACAGGACAGTTTATCACTAAAACCAACATCAATAACTCCGCTATGAATCTCTGTGTACAATAAAGCAAGGCAATATAGGGAGATGCGCCCTCCTCCTATATTAATGGCGTCGCAGATGTGCTGGGCGGCGAACCATTGGAGCAAGCAAGGGTAACTTTTTTCCTAAGGTAGGCCTGGCCATGGCATTAGGCCTACAAACAGGTATTATTAAAGGGTATCTTTCCAATTTTAAGTGAGACTCATAACTAAGGCTGGCTTGCCTGTGGCTTTAGGCCTAGAAATGGGTATTAGTAAAAAGTAATTTGGTAATTGTGAGAGTCACAGCAACGGTAACTCTACAGACACGCAGGTGACTCGAAAAATAAGCGTACTATTGAAACGCGAATGAGTCCTCAGGTGTTACAGTTGGTACTGCTATTTTTAGTTAAGCTAATTTCGCTTGGCTTGAGTTGTTCGAAAGATCAGATCGGAACGTTGTTTTCGCTGCTTTGAACTGCCTTTTATGCATTAAACCCAAACCGTTTGTACCAGAGATAGCTGAAAATTCAACTCTGCACCGTAAGATGGAGGTTTCAGCAATCTCAAGGGTAATCGGGTTGCTTTTAACACCAGCAAATCGATTCGTTGCGGCGAAGCCAGTGTATCTGTTTGAAGGCCGGCATAAGCCGAGGCTCATGAGCTCGCTCGACTTAGGTCTGCTTCTCCGAGCCAATCGATGGTGCTTGAAGTGCACTTTAAATTGAGCGCCGAAGATAAGCAGTCGAGATTTGACTTGTCGGAAACTTCTGACGGTAAGTTTCGGTTTCGCCTCTTTGAATTGCGTTGCAAGTTTTAGAACCAACGCGATTGCGTTAAGCCGGAGGAAGACTCCAGTTTTATGGAGCATGACTGAGTTTCTAGAAGGCTCAAGAGTAACCACTTAAGGGTCGATTCCTGAAGCTCAGTTGAGTAAGTCGAAGCCAGCGCACCTGCCTAAAGTTTCGAACGCACTAAGCTTTGACGGCTTGATATTGGCGCCCAGCCTCACACGCCCCGCCATTTTAAACGCAATTTAGGGCTTGTTCGAGTGGCTCGTTGAAGAAAATCTAAAACTTGTCTGGAACTGCCGACAGGAACTTCGGTTTCGTTACCAACTTTAAATCGTGTTGCAAGCGCTAGAAGTAACCCGATTATCTTGAGCGTACTGAAAGCTCCATATTACGGAATAAGACCGACTCATGTAAGTCTCCTAAGTTATTGATTAAGGGCCAACGCGTGACACCTCAATCAACGAGCCGATGCGAGCGCAATTATCTGAAGATTTGGACAACTTAGGATTCAATGGCTAAATTTCGGTGCCCAAAAGAACCCGCCCTAACTTTACAAACCTTACAAATTCAATCCCCAATTTGCCAACATTCCTGAGACTATGGTATTACTGAGCAGCGTTGCAGATGATTGTAATGATCAACACCTATTTGATTCGTTTTATAATGTGCATTCCTTTGTAATAGAACTACTAAACCGATGAAACAACATGTTGAAATTTGTGTATCACTTACACCAATATAAAACACAGTTGTTGATCTCATCACCCAATGTACAGTATTTATCAAGACAAGGAACTCCAAGACTAAACCACGTACGTATTCCAACCAACGGGAATTCATCCGTTCGTCTACTGGTTCGTCTACTGCCGCCTATCTAATCTACGATTTGGTTTTATTAAATTACATACAAGGGAAAAAGTCAGGGCTTGAACCGGGGACCTTCATCCACCACACCGAGAGTACATCACCACCTTTCGACCTCATTGTTCCTTTCGAAGAGCTGGAGTTAGTTCTGAAATTCACCCCTGGAGCATTTTACGCACTGCACGGCAAGTGCCATTCAGGAGAGATGAAGCGCAGCATGCCAGTTAAGAAGATTCTTTCATGTTCCCGGGCGAGGGGGATGGAGCTGCACAATGGTACCCCTGTGAAAATATTCCTATTCTCTAAAAATATGCCTTGTAAAGACCGTAATTGCTGTGGAAATGAAAGAGTTAAAATAATGAGGAGAGAGGGATCAGAGACTGACTGAATATTATTGACAAACATTATTGCATGTGTTTTATTATAGCAGAAAGCGGGTTGTAGGTGACTGGTTTTATAATTAAAATTTAATGGAAGACCATGTGGCGATATGAGGAAATGTTCTCGTTACATGGTGGAGGTAAAAATGTAGAAAATAAAATCAGGAAAACATGCCAACCGTTGATGTCGAAATGTTGCTTCATGTAGAAATGTATTATTGAAGAGATTGAAGCAAAGTAATGAGGTAACTCTCCTAATTCTTCTGACCTTAATTTGTTGATACCTGGAACTCGTAACAAATTTAATACCGTGACTCCTAATATGAACCTGATCCTTGCATTTACTCATGTCAAAAATTATGAATGCACATAATTCTGTGTAGCATTCTTCAGATATCTACAATTGATATAATATATATATATATATATATTATGTATTGATATAGATATATATATTTTGATGTAGGTATTTCGAGAAGGTATTATACATACATATATATGCAATATACGCGATGCTGTAGACATACACAGAATCGCAGTATATTTTATTGATTTGCGGGGGGCGTGTTGCAATTTGTCTTTCGGTGGCACCTGTGCTACTCCCGCCTACAATGCGGCACAGGTTGGGTAACACAAGGTGACACCGAAGATAACCCTAATAAATTGTAGGGTTGTGAGCTGGGTAACACTGCCATTGTTTACAAACATAGACTTTGATGCTCAAGAATTCCTGTTACAGAGTCAAGGAGTGCCATATATTGCTATATTGTAGCATTCGAAGCACTTTGCGTAGTTTTCTCAACTTTTTACCCTGAAATACAGTCAAAATAAAGCTCCGCCCGAAAAGTATATGTTCAAGCTTGCCGAAAATTCTGCAACTCTTTGTTGGGGAGCTGAGATCGCTCGTCGCATTCAGTGCTACACACGCGTCGAGGCACGCCGAATCCCAACGATGGAGCACTGCTACACGGGTAACACTGTGAAGGTAACACTGTGAAGGTAACACTGTGAAGGTAACACTGTGAAGGTAACACTGTGAAGGTAACACTGTGAAGGTAACACTGTGAAGGTAACACTGTGAAGGTAGCACTGTGAAGGTAGCACTGTGAAGGTAGCACTGTGAAGGTAGCACTGTGAGGGTAACACTGTGAAGGTAACACTGTGAAGGTAGCACTGTGAAGGTAGCACTGTGAAGGTAGCACTGTGAAGGTAGCACTGTGAGGGTAACACTGTGAGGGTAGCACCAGCGTCTGGTGAATATTTAAGGCAACCGGTAATCTGCTTAAGCAAAGCACACCATTTTTTTTTTCGCAATATACCTGGCCAACGCCGCATGTTTTTCGTGGTCTACATTTGGCACAAAAATCGCATTTTCATTTGCTTCACCGCATGCGGTCAGTGGATGATATAGCAAGATGAACGTCACTGTGTAGCTACGATACGTCGGGATATCCCAGACCCCGACCCACCGAATCCGAAGGGACACACGCACACAGACACGGTGAAAAGTATACCGCCTTCCGGGTGCTCCGCGGGCTGTAAATATTGGATCTCAGGTTCGTGCTCGTACGCCTTGTTAGTATCAGCGGTCAACGTTTACAAAGAGGGCTTCTGTATTTTAGCTATTTACGGCGCTGTTTACAGAGATATTTCCATTTACTAATGATAATAATCGTAGTTAGGGCTGCGGAAAACCATTTGTCACTACAATAAACCTATAGAAACGAGAAAATTTTGGAAATATTTGTCCCGATAACGCTACTAAACAACGTACGCCATGTTGCGCAGCGTCAGGTGCCAGCTTTATTTAACTAGTTTTCTATTTACCATAACGAAGCACCGTAAATAGTTTTTTTTTGGCTACAACGTGGCTCTTACCCACCTAGTTTAGGCGGCCAGGACTGGTTCTGCTAATATCCTACGAAAAATACATAAAAAGTGTACAGTAAACCCCTCTAATTCGCACAGCACGGGGGGAAGGGGGTGACGGATGGATTAGTGGGGAGTTTGGATTACCGGGGTACTTACGAATCCGAAAAAACTCTGCATTCCGCACTAATACAGATTATAGAGATTGTTCGTACTTTCTGCGCAGCACTTCGCGCAGATTTTTCGCTCATCACTCCCTTAATCTGAAAAATGAGAAGCGCCTTGAACGGATTACGGAGGTATTTGTACAAACTCCGTACTTTACCCTATTAATCCGAAAAAATGCTCATTCGTTCGGATTGCACTTCGAACTATCAGATGTTCGGATTAGGGAGGGGTTCAGATTATTGAGGTGCGGATTAGAGGGGTTTTACTGTACATCGATATCGCGCTCCGTTGCCTGGCGGCCGCCATGATGCAAACAAAGCTGCTGTTACCCGTGCGCTGTCGGAGCAAGGATGTTAAGTTTTTCAGCTAATATTCGTCTTATCCCCCACTTTAACTTCAGAATTATATTGATATCTTTTTATTCGTAGAAAATTACTGATTTAGAATATATAGGTCTTTTTTTGTGGAAATTCTGTTTTGTTTTGTCAAATTTTCGTCTTTTAAGCTTCTTAATTGACTCGTCGGAGCGCGCTGCTGCTTTAGGTTAGGTTACATGCGGAAGCGTAAGAGCCAAACTCTCCCCACTTTAGGCCGTACTGTCGGGTAGTTAGGCATAAACCCCTACAGAGTTACCCCTCTTTAGGCCGTTCTATCGGGTAGTTAGGCAAAAATCCCTCAGATTCGCATCTCTTTAGGCCGTACTGTCAGGTAGTTAGGCATAAGCCCCTTCATAATGTCGGGCAGGTTAGGTAAGACGTAGGCCTGGTTTGCCTAATTTCCACAAAAAAATGGATGTCCTTTTTGTTTTCAGCATGCTTCAATTATACTAGCCTAGAAATCACTTTCTTATCCTTTAACTCGGGTGGGGGATAAGACGAATATTTACCAATTTTTCGTTCCTACAGCTTCATTATAGTTATTTCATTGTCGATAACTTCCCCTATGCTTTTGCGCAGCCTTAAACACGCTTATTATCATTATTAAATGGAATTATCACTGAAAACAGCGCCCTAAATAGCCAAAATACTGAAGCCCCTTTGCAAGCGTTGACCGTATCAGCTGTGTCACAATGGCGCCTAGGCTATAACGACAGTATAATGTGTCCTATAATCCTAAATTCACTGCAGACTTTCCTTTGCTAATACAACTTTATTTTCGTATCAGAAAGCACTTTTGGTAATAAAATCGGTTTATTTAGGCTGAGAAGAGTGCTTTTAGTGATTCTGCTTTTAAGGTTAGGTAGTTAAGCAATAACAAGCTCGTTAATTCGGTTCATTAGCTATTTTAATGATCTCCTCGACATGTTTGAGAAAGTAATGGTTTGCGACGGTTGTGATCGTGCTCTTCTTGTTCAACGTCTCAGTAGCTGAGTAAGGCCGTAAATTTTCTGGATTTGACTGAGGACGAGGAGAGTGGGAGCGGAATACTGAAAAATTACCCGGATAAGAACAAGCTGGTCGGTGTCGTAGGAATTCCCAGTATGAAAACCGCCTCTTAACCCTTAAATGCATGGCTTGTTATTTACGCTATGTAACAATTAGTGTTATTCCTATGCATTAATCATGCCGTAAAGAGTTAATTATGAAAAACACTTGTAATTTATTATTCAGACTTGATGAAGACTAAGAAAGAAAGAAAATTAATTTATGGTCTCATCTGGTGAAAGTTATGGTAGCGTGGACCTGATTGGGCATCGGATGGCAGATCGGCCATCCGTTTATGTTACTCAGGTTTACCCACCCTTTGTATGGTATGGGGATTAGTTCGCCCATGAGAATCCCTTAGGTTACTCAAGTCCAACCTGGGCAATCAGGATCTCTTTCTATGGTTTTCCCTTTACTTCTTTTCTACTCCTACTGACTTTCTTATGCATCTCTCGGCTCTTCTTCCTCTACTTGTTGCTCCATCACTAGGTGCTTGTCTCATTCTTAGGTTGCTACTAGTTCTCTGTTGTTCACATGCTTCATAGTAAACGAAGATTAACCTATATGGTGGTAGAACACCCTCCCCCCCCCCATTTTATAGGTACTCGGGTTGTGCTCTTTCTCATCTGTCACCTTGTGTATTGCTGTTAGAGCAAGAGCCCCTGTAGCTAAGCCCAGGAAGTCATATTAATATTGTGATAAGGCTCACCTACTGTCCATATTTTGAACGATATTATGCCTACGTTATAAAAGTTTGCTCTATGAATTAGCTTGTTACTGAGAAAATTACCGTATTTGGTTACTTCCTTAATGGTACTCATGTGCGTTTGCCAACCTCCCAATAATGACGTATTTGTTTTATGAATTACAACATATGATACGCATTTATATGGAGTTGCACCTTTTAGACGGGTAAGATTTACCCCATTTCAATCAGGTTTTTTTCCCTAGGAATGCAATAGTACAAAAAGCTCTTGTATTAGAATAAGATAGTCTTGGTAAAGCAGGGCTCCCAAACAAAGTACAGCTTTATTTCTCATAAGAACAACACCACTAATAATAATCATTATTAATGCGTTAATGGGACAAGTAATGCAGCTAAAGGGATCAATTGACCTGGCAGCGCCCTATTCTAAGGTTTTATCGCATCTTTTGTTGTTTTTCACAGCTTTTTATATAAGCGTAACTACCGTACGGAGAAAATTAAAAGGGACACTGAGCTGCTTTTGCCTGAAAATGCGTAACTCTACGTGTAAAAGAACCCATTAATATCGTTACGCAGGCTAGCGCAACATCGCTCCGGGGTAGAGCCTTTTTTACCGAGAAATGTCTGGCTCAGCTGTGGGGCTTCTCACGCCTTTGGCTCCGCTGCTCATCGCTGCTTATCACCTTTTGATCTGCGGGAAACGTGGCAGTGATGATTATGTGGGTCTGTGTGTGAGAGGTGGGCATCTGCCATCCAGCCACGTGTGTCCCCGGCCCCTTGCGGCCCCGGCCATTTGCGGCCCCGGCCCCTTGCGGCCCCGGCCATTTGCGGCCCCGGCCCCTTGCGGCCCCGGCCCCTTGCGGTCCCGGCCCCTTGCGGTCCCGGCCCCTTGCGGTCCCGGCCCCTTGCGGTCCCGGCCCCTTGCGGTCCCGGCCCCTTGCGGTCCCGGCCCCTTGCGGTCCCGGCC
>LQNS02278163.1:8314103-8340266 GCA_001587735.2 Parhyale hawaiensis
GAGTTGGAGATGCTCGCGCCTTATTTCCTGCCAGACATGGTGCACCTGGCCAAGATTGTTCTAATAGAACTCATTTGAGTTCGACTAAACTTCTAAACTATATCATACAAAATTAGATCGCTGTTATGTAGTCTTTGTGTTTGACACGACGGGAAAACCCTCAATGTAATAATAATAATAATAATAACCAATTATATTATCCTATGCCAGTAACTTGAGGTAGTTTTGACCATACGATGCAGTAAATTATTAGCCTACACTGGCAATTTAAAGGTAGTTGTGCAAGGTAATTATGTAATATCATTATGCAGAGTGTTTAATTAATGCAATCAACTTTATATGAATTCCTGTCCCTAGTTCAAATAATAATCGTAAAACTAAGAATATTATTGAAATTGCGGTTAATGCTCCTTAGGGAATGGCGTAATTGAAGCACATAAGACTAAAATTGACTATATATATGAATTCCTGTCCCTAGTTCAAATAATAATCGAAATACTAAGAATAATATTGAAATTGCAGTTGATGCTCTTTAAGGAATGGCGCAATTGAAGCACTAAAGACTAAAATAGACTATGACATCGAGTCCTAAAGGTGAACACCGTGACTATCAAAGTAGTCTACTGATCGTGCCCGCATTACAAGTCGTCCCACCATTAAGAACGAGACACCCTGGACTACTAGCATAGAGTACCACTGTACCAACGCTCTTGTTGTGGAAAGAATGTAAATGTAACAGTCTCTAGTCCAATACATACAGTACTTCAGCTGTACAGTCTGTACTGACAGTTGCGTTCTGCGGCTGTTTTCGGTCCTACAATTCATCCTACGCTCAACTGGGCGTAAATTTGAAATTTATTCATCTGAGGTTTGAATTGTCGTCACCTTTGAATTTCTATTGCGAACATCCTACGGCGATATACCATATTTTTCCTGTAAAAAATTTTATTCTAGTTTGACCACGAAAATTTTCTTAAGGCTGTCGTAACATTCCCTCCTGATTGAGTTTGTCCTTGAATATTGGCACTATATTGCATTTCGGCTTCTTGTAGCGTACGTAGAAAACTTGTTCAATTTGCATTGTGAATAGACCAGGAGGCATTGGAGGGGGTTAGGTTAAACTAACCTATCCTATGTTATGGAGAGTTATGCCACAATAAGAACTCGAAAGGTTACCCTTTTCTTCGACTCTTGGAAATTGTTCTCTTTGTGCCCAATTTTGGAGGACTAACTTCCTTCATTTTTGTTGGTTCCTGTTTTATAATTCTTTTTTTTTTTTGTCGATTGGCTCTTTCTATGGAGATGATCCACCGGGCACGGGCTCTTCTTCTGGCATGACATACTCCGTGTCCCTTGCTCTCCTGTTTTTCAGTTTTCATTGTATTTTTCAGGGGACATAGGGTCAGTTATGTTCGAAAATCGTATGCTATGGGGAGAAGTGCTTCCAGTGGAACTCCTAGGCGAACGAAGCTTCGATTTTAAGCGCTCAAACCTCGTTTTTTGGAGAACGGAGCTCGAATTTTGGGCGAACGAAGAGGAGGTCCTCGGGATCTTGGCACATTGCATATTTTTCTTGCAGCTCAAGCGATCAAATTGAATTTGCTTTCATCTGGGAAACGCGCGTCCTGTGCCGCTACACAGAGGCGGTGCTTCTGCTGGACTGACCGCGAATTTTGACCTAATATGTTGGCTCAATATTGGCTAGATATAAACCAATCGAGGCCAGCATATTCGTCTTGAATTGGCTCTTTTACGGTGTTAAAGATAGCAGTGGTAACGGGCACAACATTGGCTCAATAAGACCCTTAGAGGCATATTCGCTTGGTATTGAATATTTTGTTATTTTGAAGATGAAAACCATAGCGGATCCAATATTGGCTTACTGCCAACCCACTGACTAGCTTATATGGAGATATTAAAACCTGAAGGTATTTATACATACTGATCAAATATTGGCCATTTTCGCGGTAAGAACAAGCTGTAACACCGGACAATTCTTTGATGCTTCCCGCCAAGAGGAGTACGAATAGCTCTCAAAGTACTGGTCTATTGATGGACCATATGTCGTTGAGTCAGCTTAGATAGATTTGCTAATTCTTAATTATAAAAAGTTTTACTCCATGGTGACACCAAATGTTACTTTAACCTCCATGGGGACACCAAATGTTACTTTAGCCTCAGTTAATTAAACCCTATGGACTTCAGGACGTCCTTCATTTCATGCCTACACTTCGTTTATTCTGTTGTCTCTGCTGCTGCTCATGATTTTCTTTCCCCGCTGCTCTTCTTCTTTCGTGGTTTGCTGCAGTCCTGCACGGGCGTCACTTTACTGTGCATACAACATGTCCCTTCTTTCCCTCGTTGGGTGGCAGCGAACGCTGTGAGTGGAGGGAAAAATACTAGAGCTCTAGCGGAAACCTGCAGGATAGCGCAACCTCACTCGACAATAGTGTGACAAGCACAGATCCCGTACAGACATCAATCAGGGGCGTAAGGCTCCCTATAGTTTATCGAGTACGCATTGGTCTTGGGTAGAGGCCACTCTCTCCTATATATGCTCGCTTTCCCTTTACCACCGCAGGTTGAAATGAGTAATTCTATTTTACTTGGATTAACCACAAATTCTTGGATTCTTTTGCAAATCCCTCCCTGCCCACCATCTTTCAGGGAACCCGATTGTCTTCACACAAAGCGAAGAGGATCCGAACCTGTGTTGGCGAACGGAAAATCGCCCGCTCCAGTGCAAGGGAGAGACACAAGCAGCTGGTGCATCAATTTCCGACGGAAATTGTGCCCGCATGAACCAAGGCACAAAAGATTTTTGTTTGCCATCTTTTTAAAGTTGTTAATCGGTGTGATCGTGTCGCCTGAGCCTCTAATCCTAACGGCAAGCTGAGCAAATCTGCCGCGTCAGCAAATTATACTTCGATTTTGTGCGGCTGCTCTGCCATTGTCTTTTTAGTTGGAGCTGGAGAGATGGTGAGCGTGACTTGGGCTTAGTTTGTCCGTAGAACATTTCTCGAAATTGAATTTTTCTACTGGGTGGAAGAAAATAATTGGAAAGTTCTATCGAAAACCCGCTCCAGCTACACTGAAGGCAAATTTTTGTGTTCGTTTGTTCTTAACTATCTCCTCTACCTTTCTGTAGTAAATGGCAGTAACAACTGGACTCCAAATTAGCGATTTTATATAATTTTCGCTCCGCGATTTTCGAGGTATAATTTCTGCAAATCAAAAAACTGCAACCATTTCTCCTGTTCATTTATTTTCAGTCCCCCTCAGTTTTGGTCCACAAGTTGAGAATCATTTTAATTCTAGAGCTGTAATAATTAATTCGTGATAGCGGCGGCTGCCAGTCTCCCGAATTCGAACTCCGAAGCCCCCGATATAATTTATGACTGTTCGTTAGGAGGCTAATTACTGATTAACACGCGAGATGCTATATACAAATAAGAAAAAAAAATAGAAGTACGCAGTAAAATAACGAAATGCATCAATCGCACTCGGGGGCATAGGATGGGCCATTAATAATAGGGCCAATAGGTTCCCCCATCCTATGTTAGGGGCGCGGCGGCCCGAGGGTGATTGTGTGGGTAACCATAGCCATTAGCTAGGCCTTCGGAACCTCTGCCTTTAGGACTCTCTTTGCTTCCTCCCCTGTTCAGTGTTCATACTTTTACTGATGATTTGTTCTGTTCTTCTGCTTCTCTCCCAACTTGCTATTCCCATGCGTGGTGATCGTGCATGTATGGGAACTACCCATGCATGGTTTTCACTACTCTATTGTCATATTACCGTACATATCCTTTCTTTTTTCTTCTGTGAGATTACGTTTTTTTGTAGAAACGGAGGCTTAAGCTTTTCAATGTAACCATTTTCCTTATTATCTTCTTAGTACCATTCAAGGTTGTAAAACGAAGTTGATGTCGCGTTCCCTTGCTCATATATAGCACCCATCAGGTGATAGCTGTATATAATTTAGAGAGCTTCGCAGTTACAAAAAATAATGAATAAGAAACAAAATAGAAATAAATTGCCGTTCCTTGTCGCCCGATCCTCCGTGTATGTCTGCGTATCACCTCTGAAGCAATTTCATCAGTGCTGAGAGCAAGAAATGCCGCATTCTTTGGCAAGCGCACCCACTTTGTCTGTAGTTTTAAGAAAGACATTTGATGAGAAGTGGCGGCGCAGAGAAAAACTGCGGCGTTCTCTTCTGTGCGCATCAAAAGTGTGGCGATGAGAAGCGGCATCTTGTGGAGTTTTCTGTGTATTTTAGAAATTCAGAATTGAAGTAAACTATCCATAAAAGCGGACGGTTTAATTAAAAGAAATTGTGGAAACTCAACACGGAAAAGGATCTTGTTAAGCGAGTCGGANGATGAGAAGCGGCATCTTGTGGAGTTTTCTGTGTATTTTAGAAATTCAGAATTGAAGTAAACTATCCATAAAAGCGGACGGTTTAATTAAAAGAAATTGTGGAAACTCAACACGGAAAAGGATCTTGTTAAGCGAGTCGGAAAACGAGCGAGGTGAAGTGGCGAGGACAGAGGGAGAAGAACGTACCATTGAATACGAGCTCGTATGGCAGACCAGTGAACTGGAGTAGCAGGGCCGAGAAAGCGATAGTACCAAAAGACACTAGCCTATAATATAGATAGTATTGCAAAATAGAGATAGTTATTATAGATAGTATTTCAAAATAGACAGTATTTCAAAATACAGTATTTCAAAATACAGTATTTCAAAATACAGTATTTCAAAATAGACAGTAGTAATATACAAACGTATGTCATAAGCATAGTACCTACGTAATATAGCCCCCAGGAGCCTAAGTAACTCTATATCGGCCTTCAGTTAGGTCCACTTAACATCTCCCATGCATGACCCTGTCGATTACTACTTAGGCCTTGCTAGGCCTTCGGGACGACTTTCCTACATGCCCACTTTGCTTCCTTACACTTTCATAGTATATATTACTGATATTACTTCTTCTGTTCTTCATTTTCTTCACCGACTTGCTGTTCACATACGCGTTGGTCCTGTGCTGGAACACCCTCGTGTATGGGTTCCTTTAAAGGATTTTCTACTGTGTAAGCAAGTAACTCGCTGATCATAAACAATCTTAGTCACTTTATTTCAACTTCCTAATGTAGAATAAGGATTTTAAGGAAAAGGGATTAAGAAAAAGTAGTTGTAGGTTATTTAAAATTGCTATGGCTACATTTAATTTCCAAATCTGCTGAGATGCTCTGATTTATAATTACCTCCGCCAAGGAGGTTATGTTTTCGTCGTGTTTGTCTGTCTGTCTGTCTGTCTCTTTGTCTGTCTGCTTGTCTGTCACCAAGATAACTCAAAAAGTTATGAACTGATTTGGATGAAATTTACAGGGATTGTTAGGTATGTTAAGAGGAACAGATGATTAACTTTTGGTGAAGATATGACTATCCGTTTGTTTGTTTGTCTCCCTCATTTTTCTCGATGCCATAACTCAAAAAGTTATGGATGGATTTTGATGAAATTAACACGAGTTGTTAGGTTTATAACAAAGAGCAGATGACCAACTTTTGGTAATGGTCCGTCTGTTCGTTCGTTCGTTCGTTTGTCACTGTTTTTAATTTTATGCTTGTTAGCACAATAACTCAAAAAGTAATGAATGGATCTTTATGAAATTTATAGGAGTTGTTAGTAATGGTAAAAGACATGAATGATCAAATTTTGGTGCAGATTAGTTAGTTCGTTTGTATGTTTGACTCATATATGTCATAACGTTTGTTAACAGTATAACTCAAAAAGTTATGAACGGATCTTCAAAAAAATTGAACAAGCTGTTATTAATATAAAAAAGCACAAATGACTAGATTTTGGAGTTTATGCAAAGAAAATTATGCTTTCAGAGCCAATTTGAATTTTTGCTACCGTTAGCTCACTTGGCGGAGGTATGCGCTCTCAGAGTGCTCTAGTTAAATTATAAAATCCTTTGAAAAACTTAGAAACACTTCAAAATACAACTTGACAGAAGTAGCTGCTGTAGCTACTACTTATTTAAAGCAGAGTATTGAACTAAAGAAAGTGAAATAGGCTATGCTACCAGTTAAACGTATTCGTAAATAAAAACCTGCGACAGTCCATTATTCGCGGGACGCCCTTGCTTATTCGCAGTCCTATAAAGTAATTACAGCAGATCTTCGACTTACGAACCTCCCGACAACCGAACTTTCCGACCATCGAATTTCGCGGATTACGAACCTTGGCCCAAAATTACGCCCGTGAAACGAACCTTTACCAGACTTGCGAATCTTAGCATAAAAATTATGCCTGGGATACGAACCTTTACCCGAATTACAAATCTGAGAAGTTGTCTCTGTGACAGCTCACTCCTTGTTGCACACCTTCTCANCATCACGTGCTCTAGCACACGCATCACGTGCTCTAGCACACGCATCACGTGCTCTAGCACACGCATCACGTGCTCTAGCACACGCATCACGTGCTCTAGCACACACATCATGTGCTCTAGCACGCACATCATGTGCTCTAGCACGCACATCATGTGCTCTAGCACGCACGTCGTGTGCTTTTACACACACATCGCCCACTTCTACAAGAACGTAACCTATTTATTTCCTATGTTTCAAGTATTTACGGATTCGCTATTCGTGACCTCTTGATGGAACGTAACTCTCGCGAATAGCAAGGGCTACTCTATATAACATTGTGAGGCCATTAAATCTTCAAAGACCTTCATTATACAGTAAACAATTCAGCCACAAGGAGCTACATAGGCATGCCGAAATTACTCGACATGTGCGGCTAATTTCGGCACCCCCCTTTGGAGAGACCCTGATAAAAAATCTGGAAACCAAAGGACTGGATACTACTAAGGGGAATTGAAGCCTAGGCTTAGACCTAACTTTTTATCATAAACATTTGTTTGCAGGATTACAGGTTCTGTAGCTGTGCTCATTTAAGTGCAACTTTCCAGCCGAAATAGCCCTACCTTACGGTATATAGAATTAATAAGGTTTTTTGTTGGTTTAAACCATATATATATTTTAGTTGGTTTGAACCAGCCAACCCTCCCTTGCAGCGTGTTTCATGCTCCAGTTTTAATTCATTTAGTGTGGTTAAACTCCTGAATAACTGCTAATGTAGAACTATTTATTTTTCACTGTTGATTTATTTCGTTGTGTCTATGGGGCGTCTTATTCCTCTACATTCATCGTAAATTTTCGTAGGAATGATACTATGTATCGTCCGTCACCGCAAGGCCGCATATAGTGTTACATGCTGATATTACCTATATAAAACTAGATATTTAGGTCTATATTATTATATGTATGTAATATTTTACATTTTACATTAAAAACAAATGGTTTTTGTAAGCCTTTCAAACTTGCCCTCCGTTTCAATTTCGCCCTCCGCTATGGTACCTACAGTTTTTCTGTTCTCATTGTCAACATGCTAGTACCATGCGGGAGCTGTTTTGCGGAGGGATTCCTTGGTTTTTCTGAGCGAAGTGACAGTCCTTTCTTTGTTTTCTATAAATGTCTCATGTTTCTTCTTGTTATCTCGAAATATCCCCTGTTCGTTCTTTATCTAGTAATATCCCCTGTTCGTTCTTTATCAAGAAATATCCCCTGTTCGTTCTTTATCTAGTAATATCCCCTGTTCGTTCTTTATCTAGTAATATCCCCTGTTCGTTTTTTATCAAGAAATATCCCCTGTTCGTTCTTTATCTAGTAATATCCCCTGTTCGTTCTTTATCTAGTAATATCCCCTGTTCGTTCTTTATTAAGAAGTATCCCCTGTTCGTTCTTTATCTAGTAATATCCCCTGTTCGTTCTTTATCAAGACATATGCCCTGTTCGTTCTTTTTTGTCTAAAAATGTCCCCCGTCCGTCATTTATCTAGAAGTGTCCCTCGGGGGGTACGGGATTTGCCATTGTATGGAGCAAGGCTTGGCCGTTGTGCGTTACGGGAAGCCACGCAGCCAGGAATCCCGCAGATTATCCTAGCCTTAGTTAGGTCATCGAGACATCTTTCTTTCTAGCCAATTTTACTTCCTTTCATTTTCGTACTGCTAGTAACGATAATTTGTTCTGCTCTTTCTTTTTCCTCCCCGACTTGCTGTTCAAGTAAAAAAATTAATACGAAAATTCCTTTCTTGAGTAATGAGAAACTCTAAGAATTAACAGACGACTCCCTGTATTGACTATGGATAAAACCCAACCCGCAGCAGCAGCTGCTACAGGATCGTAGCTCAGAAATCTTATTTCAGTTTCCGATCCGCGACAAAAGTTTCCTGAAATTCTGTCCCGACGCAGCAGAACTTTATCTGAATCGCAAATGGTGAGCTTGAAAGCGCTCCCACAGTATAGATTTCAACTCGAGAAATTGAATGCAAATCTTAGTAAATATTAATGTGGCGAACTTGCTGGCAGGGTTTGTTGGTGCACCTACGTGTTTGTTTAAGAATGTTAGCTTCTCCTTAAATTCCACTAAATGGTCTGAAGATATACCACATGGGGCTAGGTTAGTCATTATTTTATCTCATACCACCCATGGGCCGTAGAATACGCCATATAGGGTTAGCTTTGTAATTAGTTAAAATGCAGTATGACACCCACCGGCCACGGGAAATGGTCATACATAAGGTTCGGCTGTAATTGAATTTTGTACGTACCCCTCAAAGATGCAGCAGGGGACTTAGAGTTAGGCTTGTATATTATTTTTGTACATGCAACCCAGGGGTTATATATGATGAACCATATACGGTTGAGTTAGCATAATATAATATTTATCCATACCTCCAGGAGCAAGGATGCTCCTAGAAGTTAAGTAGTCATCCGTTTTTCTGCTTGTCATACGAGGAGCATACAATGTAATTAATAGACATGTTATCAATTACTTTTGTAGATATTTCCTTTATACTGTTACAGAATAACAAAAAATTTCTTCCACGTAAACTTAGCATAGTCCATGTTTGAAATGCAGGTTTATTTGTACGCCATAGTGGCCGGTGTTGCCAATTTAGCATTTTTAATGCTAGATTTAGCATTTTTAATGCTAGATTTAGCATTATTTTTGGTGCTTTAACATTATAAATTTAATTTCAGCATCTAGCAGGAAAACCAGCATCAAAACAATATTTAGCTGTTTTTACATTTTTATTATTTCTTGGTAGTTAGTACGATAATGTAGAGAAATTTTCATATAATTTATCCAATTTTGTACCAAAAATCACCAATCCTATAATTTTTCACGTCCGGTGGAAGCTTGTAGCTCTGCAGCTTGTCTAAACCTTACTCTAAAACCTTAGGGTAACATGTCTAGTACCCGTCCACTACGCTAGTAGCCCTCCACTAGGCACTAAAAGACTTCCTGTGTGAAAACTAGCGGTGCTAGAAAGCCGTACATAGGCTTAAACCGTAGGCTAAGTACGGCCGCACCACCCCTGAAAATGACGGGTGAAAAACATTAAGCAAAATGAAATGATTCTGGTTTTCCGATTTTTTCATGTTTTTAGTGAAAAAATGTGAAAACCACCACCATTTCTTTTTGTTAAATTTTTTTCACCCATTATTTTCAGGGATGGTGCGGCACCACTTTGCCTGTGTACAGCTTTCTAGCACTGCTAGTTTTCACACAGGAAACCTTTTAGTGCAAAGTGGACGGCTACTAGCATGGTGGACGGGTACTAGACATGTTACCTTACTAAGTCTAATAAATGATTTCATACTCACATGTCAAAAACCATCAGCGCTTTCAAAAACTTCAACTTTGCTTCAGTCCAAAATATTCTGACTAATCTCATCTCTCTAGGAGTGTAATATTGCTTAAATGAAGAAATTAAGTAGCTCACTTTATAACCCTCGTAGTTTTTTTTATAAAAAAGCGCTAACATAGACGTTATGAAGAATTTTGCAGGTAATAGACCTACGTACTGGAAAAATAATGGATTACTAGTAACTTGATAGAAGTGTAGCAGTAAAACTATTACTCAGAAGTTTAAAACAAAAATTGAAACCAACAAAATGCTTCTACCAGTCGTTTTGTCATGTGCTCACAAAATATTAAGAATACAAAAACTAAAATGAGAACTGTAGAAGTATTTAAAGTACTGGAAAGTTGTTATCAACGAATAAAAACATTGAATCTATGTTACCTTTAAACAACTTTACAGGTTTAAATATGTTGCATTAAGTCCTTGTGTTTTGATAACATTTCATTGAAACTTAATTTAAAACCTAAGTTTTTAAATTCTTCCCATAAAATATTGCTCAAGTATAATTTTCTGCTGCGTAAAGAGATTTAGCATTTCAAAGCATTTTTTCTTCGAAAATCTAGCAGGAAAACCCAGATTTCATTTGGCAACACTATATGTGACTTTATCTCGACTTTTACGAACACATCTCGAGTATTATGATTTCATGCGGTCCCCATATCTCGTAAAAGTCAATAGTTACATGTGTGAGCAGTTTAGATTTATTACCTCCGCCAAGGAGGTTATGTTTTCGTCCGATTTTTCTGTCTGTTATTCTGTCTGTCATCAAGATAACCGAAAAAGTTATGGACAGGTTTGAAGAAATTTACAGGGATTGTTAAGTATTGTAGGAGGAACAGATGATTAACTTTTGGTGAAGATCCGTTCATCCGTTTGTTTGCCTGCCTCATTTGTGTCAATGCCATAACTCAAAAAGTTATGGACGGATTTTCATGAAATTTGCAAAAGTTGTTATGTTTATTACAAAGAGCAAATGACCAAATTTTTGTAAAGAACTGTTCGTTTGTTCGTGTGTTTGCTGCTGTGTTTGATTTTGCGCTTGTTAGCGTAATAACTCAAAAAGTTTTGAATGGATCTTTATGAAATTTACAGGAGTTTTTAGTAATGTTAAAAGACATAGATGATTAAATTTTGGTCCAGATCGGTTGGTTCATTTGTATGTTTGACTTATGTTTGTCGTAATGTTTTTTAAGCAGTATAACTCAAAAAAGTTATGAGCGGATCTTCAAGAAAATTGCAGAAAATGTTAATAGTATCAGAAGACACGAATGATTAAATTTTGGTGTTGCTACGAAGAGAATCATGGTCTCAGCTCCAATTCGAATTTTTCGTTACCGGTTCCTTGCTTGGCGGAGGTAGGTATGCGCTCTACTTATTCATTTTCTTAAATGTAATTTGCTATAGGGTTAGGATAATGATTTTTCTGTAGCCCCTCAGTGGGCGTGGGCGGTTTTATGCGATTGGGTCATGGAGAGTGGCGCTCGAGGTGGAATCCGTAGATTATGGGTGTCTTAGTTCTCTGCAGCATATTCTATTCAGTCTCCGCTAGCTACCATGTTCACCACACTCCTGCTGACAATATTTTTAATGTTGTTATTCTTTCCCAGTGTGTTGTTCCCATGTTCGGTGATCTTTCATGGATTGCCTCCTTGGATTGCCTCGATTATTAGCATTCATATGGTTTCTCATCTTTGTATATTTTTGAATGCACAGGTAATGTTTTGGTTATCCCATTTGCAGTAGTTATTAATTTGCACTGACGGTATTGCAGCAAATTTTATGACAGTAGGTCAACTTTTTCACACACTTTTAATTAGTAGTGTCAGGATTAGGGTAAGTGGCCCCAAGAAAGCGCACTGGCCTGATGGAGAAGCACTGGCGTAATGAAGACGCACTTGCAGTAAGAACGCAATGGCACCTCGACCGGAAGCTGCAAAAAATGTCCAATACCTGAAAAAAAGCCTAATATGTCTCCTAAACACCTGCCAAAAATTATTGGACGTTTCTCACAATGTCCAGCCGCCGCACAGCCCCCCTCACCGAAGGTGCGTCTCCATTGGACCACGCTGAGTCTCTTTTTGGTCCCTTACCCGAGAAATTAGCATTAAAATCCTGCGCAATCTTGTAGTTCAGTGGTTTTTGTTTATTAGCCTGCAAATGCGAGTAAACGTGTAGAGCTGTAATATTACGGTATTCTACTTCTGATGCTGACGGCATTGGAACGATATTTTGAAACCCCAAATGTTGCAGGACCTTTTTGATTCTAGTGCCTGCATATTAACCTTTCAACTGCTCTTTCCCGGAGGGTTAATCTCCAACCGCCTACAGCACATTTCTGCGTCGTCCTTTCACGGGAACAGCGCCATTAGAATTTTGGCACTCACGTTCCAGAATATTTTACTGTTTGTATTGATGAAATGCGCATGGAGACGGGGAGCTGTCAGATTTTTCAGTAAATTTTCGGTTTGCTCCCGAGGTACTTACAGTGACGGACTCTAATAAGCAACTCGATATTTTAGTGAGAGATCCTGTGGCGGCAGTCCGATGCAGCTATGAAGCTGGCCGCGCTCTTCAGGGTAAAAATTCAAAAATTGCGAGTGTCAGGTGGCCTGAAATGGACTTCAGAAAAGGAAGGAACTATGTATCAGGCATGAAAGCAAGTGAGGAAACTGAGCGAAATGAAAGTTGTTGTCCACCTCAATGGGGAAAGAAGAGGCGCAGATACACAACTCGGGAAGGAAAAGCAGTTAGGTAAGTACTGTAAAGAGCGAAATTAACTCTTTTGATAACCTGAAATTGGTTTTAGAAAATGAAGAAACTTAAGTCATAAAAAGATGAGAAGAATCTAAAGAAGAACACTGAAAAATCAATGGTAAACTTTTCTGAATTTCAGAAATGGAAGACCAGGGTCTGACTGAAGCGTAGAACTCGGGCATGACAGGAGGTGAAGCATCCAAATATGGCGATGAAAGATTCTTCTGAAGTACGAGTAAGTGAAGAAACTAGGGCAGGGAAGACTGTGATAATGTAAGCATGAAAACTGAAAAAGGAGATTCAGGTAGTTCGATAATAAATTTGATAGTTTTTCTTTCACTCACAGATGCGCACTGCCTATAGGAAATTTTATAATGATTGTGAATCATAATCGTTTATAATAGGGATTCAGATAACAATGAAACTAAACTATAATGGAATCAATTTTCTTATCGTAAAAAGGATTCCAGAAGATGAAAAACAGAAGGAGCGTGGAGCTTCATTGGAAGACTAGTGGACCCGTTCGTGGAAAAAATTACGCAATAATCGATATATTTGCTCGATTCTTCGACTTCTCATTTCCGCATTTTCCCGCTCACGCTTATTAGCAACTCTTATTTCCCTCCGTAACCTTTCTGCTCTAAGTCTTTCTAGTCACTGGGCCGCGTAGGTGCTTCATCTCTCTTTTTTTCTTGAGACTGTTGTAGACGCGTTCTTCTTTTACGTTCCCTATCTTGTTTATTAATTAAACGGGCATCTTCCAAAGTAAAATCTTAAGTAAGACACTGCAATAAACTTGAATGCCCCTCCAGTCAGCTTATACGCAATGTGAGTGCACCGTATCCATAATACTGTCTTCTATACTTAACCATCTGATTTATTGAAGTGCTGAAATTTCGCCCTCTGAAGCTACATCTGCTCTCTCAGAAGAAATTGTTCTCTATTGCCTGTGAAATAATTCTCTTATGCCCGTCGTGAGTGCTTCGTTGATCATCTGCCAAATTTATAAGTTGTAACCTGAGAAAAAAGTTATAGTATCAGACTCCAGAAGCTGCATATATACTGTTCCGATTTCAAGAAGTGTTTCAAGCAAGAAATGCATTCAAATAAAGGGAAAAGGATAAACTTTCGCCATCTTCTCTGCAACTTGGACAACGATCTCAATGAAGAAGTAACACTTACAACCTGGCCTATTTTCTGCCTATCTATTTCCTTAAGGGCTGACACTAAATCAATGAATATATATATCCACGAAGCATTTTATTACATAAGAATATCAATGATAATCCCTCCTTCCTATTGATGACACAAGGATAATAAGACAAATGTTAAATACAGTTTCCATTTAGTAATCTCATTCCACATTCATCCAAAACATTATGGATGCACAGTGACAAAAAGTATTGTTAGAATCATACAAATAATTTTGTTTATTAACAAAAGATTTTGTATTACCAATGCTTTCAGTGTTAGACATATCATGACATTGCATTTCAGTTAACTAAAGAATAATTGAAGATTCAGGGGCCCCCTTAGGGGGCATATAATAAAGTGGGAAATAAGGTAAGGTTAATCATACATTCAGGTTCGTCCATTCCATGGTTACCTTAGCTTTACGTAGGTCTTTGGAAAAAACCTAATTTGTTCCGTTTGCCCTTTCATACATTTCTGTTAATAATGAATGCCTCTCAACTTGGTGTGCCCACGACAGGCTGCATAGGATCGACCATATTCGTTGTATGATTGTTAACCAGGTTTGCCCATCGTACTGCTCTGCGGGGTCGACGCGCGCCCAGAAGAACCCAAAGGTTTGTTATCTTACCCAGGCCTTCGGGATATCTTTCTTTCGTGCCCACTTTACTTCCAGACGTCATCATACTGATACTGAGGATATTTTGAGCTTCGATTTCTATTTGCTTCCTGCTTTGCTATTCCCAGGCGTGGTAATCTAGCGTGGGAATACTCTCGTAACTGGGTTTTTAATCTTTCGGATATACTATACAGTATGTCCCTCTCTCTTAAGCCGGGGTCCCACCGAAGCAACAAGCGACGTAATAAATTTGTTGCATGAAAAACACGTAACATCGGGTACAACAATCAACTGTCCCCACCGACGCAACCCAGATCGCGCTATCGCTTACAGGGGCCATGTTTTATTTTCCCCGTAAAAATCGAACTGCATTACTTGTTGTGTCAGTGGGGCCCATGTCTTACCTTGTTGGAATATCTTTGCCGCGGCTCGGAACGTTAAAACAATTTTAACTAATGATGATGATTGTGATAATTGCGGTGCCCCCTTGCTTAATCAGTGCAAGGGTTTTTTTTTGTTGTTGTTTCTACACGCACACATTCATTCTCTTTATTTGTCACGGAGCACAGAGCAGGCCAAGCTCTCTACACGACAGGTGTTTTATTTATCTATTTTATAATTATTGGTGGAAAAAGTTATCAAACAGAAAACTGATTTTAGCAGACACGTTAAAAAAAAAAAGAACTATATGATGAAAATCAGTTCCGTTTTTTAGTTCATTGTTAGTTAAAATATGGTATATTATACACTGCGAAATACGGTACCTACGTTTGTTAATATACATAATGCACATATGAAGTTTCTTTTGGTTGGTCCTGAAGTAAAGTTATAAAACACGTTACAGTCGCTATAAAATCTCGGAATCAAAACAGCTTCAGAGCTAGCCTATTCGCCCAAATTATTTTTACAGTCGCGTATTAAGCTGGTTGAGTTCATTTTTTTACTGTAAATTCGCCCTTTCATTTTTCTTTACTTAAACCCCCGTGTTAGATGTAAAATCGCTTTGGCCGTGTAGCACAACTGGGAACCCAACTCACACTGATTCGGGCTGCAGGTAAATCCCCTCTAGGGCAGAGAGGAATGTACGGCTGCAGTCGACCACGGATGGTTTGAGCTCAGACGGAAGGCTCATATGACTATTGCCCCTCTCCCCACCAGTAGACTATCAGCGACAGAAATGTTGCTGCTGTACTGCCGAGCACAAAGGCTTTCCTCCCTGTCCTGGGAATAGAACATCTGACTTCGTGACAAGGAGCGAGGCGGCACCCCTACCCACTGCTCTACTGGAAGGCTTTCACCCATTTCTGCATAGAGTAAACATTCATGAACTGCAAGAGTTAAAATGTTAATACGGCTAATGCATTCTATTATAATTTTATATCTTAAAGCCTCTTAAGAAAAGAGCCTTTAGCTTCTATCTCTCCCTTATTTCAGTTCTTCTACACGCTTGTTAAATGAAGGCAATTCCCCCTGTGCATCATAAATCCAACGGCGACTGGATAAATAACACAATAATCCATAGAGCTTACATGTGATAATTTTTCTCATTGATATAATAACAGTGATGGAGGATTAGAAGCTTAGTTGCTGGTATGGAGCAAGAGGGGACTGTGTAGCTGCTGAAGCTCTGTCAAATAATGAAGACCAATGAGTCTTTATTATGAGTCTGTTCATTTATCTGCCCGTTTTTTTGTCACACTTGAAGAAAAACAGGTGGAGATTCGACTAAGTTAGAGACTGTGGCCTTCGATCTTGTCAAGCTGTGATATAAACAATGGGACAAACAATAGTCCAGGGTACAGTCACCTTATACTTACTTTCTTTACTCCGAAAATTTAATGAAAATTTCGTTGCATCAGTTATTTTCCAACTTGATTTCATGCGTTGATGAAATAGCTTTTGCTTTTCGCTTGAACTAAGAATTGCAATTTATATGATATCACGGCGTAATTAAAATGAGCGTCGAAGTAAGTAGTATGAGTGATACTTCGCTGCCTGCTGTAAGTAATGGATCAAAGAGCTTTAATAGGGAGGAGGGAACCATGCGGCATTAAGATCGGCTCGCCAGCAAGTCCACGAAATCTTGTGTAGCTGTGACGTGTTCATAAATCTCATTGGTGGAAGTAACGCGGCAGCAAGGAGTTTTGCGAGGGAGCAGAAAAAAGAGATTATGCTAATTTGTGATTGGTGTATACGGCGACTTGTAGCAGCCACACTTGAAAGCCACACCCGACTTCTGAGCTTCACGGACGGGCTCCTGGCTCCCTCCTCTCTATTAAATCTCCTTGTAATAGACACCTATTTCTGGATGTCACTGTATGATATTAAGAGTCACGCTCCTGCACACAACGCTCTTATCTTATGTTCCTTTTAATTGGCAGTTGTATAGTAATGAAAGTGTGTCAATAGAGAAATATCGTCATGAATTCTTTATCGTCATTTTTGACGGCCGGGCACACCAGTAATAATTGAAACTGTGCAGTTTTGTTTCATCTTGCAGCGAAACCACGATGCCAAAGAGGTCGTAGTGGGAGGAGTGCACCATCTCTATCTACTCTACGGGAGCGTTTCAAGTAAACATTTCCTCTGAACTGGCTGAGGGGCGTTTGCGATCGGAGAGTGGCATTGGCTCACGGAGCCCGCACAGAAACGAGTTCAGAGTTTTATAGCCACTAACCGTCGACGAAATTTCGAGCGGATGGAGGTATGTTGATGAAACTTGTATCCTGTTTACCAACTTATGATAAAAGTAACAATATGAGCACCGTGACATCAACATTCAGACACAATTTCCTTGCAATAATATTGAACTGCCTGTCTGTGTCTTCCTTAGTATGTGCGGACAACGGCGTTATGTAGTAGTTCAGCCAGTTTAGGGGGTCCAAGATACCAGCTCCCGCCACGTGAGTCAGCCATGTGTGCACTCGTCAAAAAAGTGCTGAGGCTCTCTCCTCCCAATACAACCTCCTTGCATGAAGCATAACATTATTTTTGTCGTGAGGCTAGAAACTTGTACCGATGCGTATCATAACTACGGTTGAGGCCCAGTAGATATCTGGTTCAAAAATTCTTCTGATGTTTCTGTAAAATCTTAAGTGGTCAAAAGTAAATCTGTTTTCGCAGTAATAGTTCGTTATTCACGAAAAAAGCTTGCAACGTATTTTCAAAGTGGAATTAGTGGTTGACGTTTTTCTGAACTTTTTAAATTTCGTCGAACGGTAATCATAGCAAGTGCATATATTCGCCTTAACAGAAGGATGATGGTATACTTGAAGTTGAAAGGAGTCAATATACAGGAATCTTTTTAAATTAAATTCTATAGCACGGTAACCTGGTAGTCACTGTATTTAGATAAGTTATTTACTTAAGTATTATTTACTAGTGGAAGTTTCCACTAACCAGAATTGTCTTTGCTCACTGATGCCTCAATACGCACCGTAACTACAAAATAATTCCAAGCCAGTTATTATAAATTTATATAATGCCTGTCAGGAGTAAAGCTAATAATCAACAGCTGTCGTACCGGACAGCATTAATACGTCGTACCCAATTTCTTTTTTATATAATACTGAAAGCTTTACAATTTTGGTAACTTGCTCCATTAACCACCAGCTTCGTGGTGCTGCTAAAATGACCTCAAATGCAGCAAGGAGTGGTGTTGTGTAATCCACTGCACTTCACTCAACCTCGCCCCTCCCCCTATTTGGTCCCTTCAGGACTTCTGGACTGACTGAGGCGCGGCCCCACTTAGTTGGTAACGTAGACTGGGACCTGCAGCACTTGTCTACGGGGTCAAAACGCCTCAACCTATTTCTTTCACGCGGTCAAAGAGAGTGGCACTGAAGCTCCGCCCTCTTGGCGACTGCTCGACTATTAAAAAGCTGAAATCATAATGCTGCCATCACACTGTAATCACACACTCGCCTTATCAGCAGACGTTTAGCTCGACCGTCATTGAACCTCTGCCTCTTCCGTAGGTGTCTTGGATACCGATTTTTACAGTGTAACTGGGACGACGTGCGAGTAGAGAGTTGGCTCATTAGTTGGGCTTGCAATTGTATAGTGTGTCCCCGGTATAACGGGCAGACGGACGTACCGAGTGATTCGCAAGTAAAACATTATTTATCGCGAACGAAGTAAAAGACAGATGATGGTTTTGTTCTATATGTGTCTATATTTTTTTTGCAGTTTCACCCAAAAACTTCCAGAAGCAATTGAGCTATCATCATAATCTTTTGCACTCAGCCAGGTGGGTTGACCTAGATGTGGAAAAACTGCTAAACCTGCTGATTCAGCACTTCCAGCCCACCCCCTTTCTATACCTCCCCTCTCTCCATCGCGGATTAATTAATCTTCAGCAACAAAGGGGGTACTAGTAGACCGCTTTTTGTCAAACCTTCTTCGTACTAAGTATGAAACAGCTGTACGTTTAGTATTGAAGCAAATCCAGCGTAAAAAACAAACTTAAACTGAAGGTGTAATCAATTGCTGTAGGTACGTCGAGATGAAGCACGATAAATCGTTGCACGAAATATTCAGTTTGAAAATATATTTATCTGCTCTATATAGTCATTGCCAAAAGTTTTGAGACTAAACAAAAGGTTGTTGACAATTTTGCACAGCATTTTCTTCAAGAGGTACTGGCGATCCTCCATTGATACAGTCTGTTCGGACCAAGACTAGTCGCTGTTAATCGAATTTTCGTACTGATGGGTGTTGCTCAAAAGAAAAAGTTTGAGTCATGCCCTAATTCTTATTTTTTTAGATTGGGGCCAATTTACACACGAATGTATAGAAAGATGTTTCCACTGTGTAGAAGAAACCGGCTTAACTGTATGACGCGTTGGGCTTAAGTGATACCGGAGGTGAAAAGTCACGTTATGGTACCGCGTTAAGGGATTTAGCGTCACATCCTTGGAATACCTGGATTTTTTTTACCGTATTAGCTAATGGGTGATGGCATTAACGGATGCCGCATTCATGGATGCTCGCCAGTACGCCATCTTTCGGCTTCTGCGTAACGGTTATACGCAGAGTTAGTTTTTTACCGTCATATTGTGAATAAAACGCGATCATGATGACAAATCGACTAGAAATATTTAATTACCTGACCTACAGTGTCTGAGAGCAATTTTGATGTTACCTTGCAGCAGCAACGTACTATATTGTATCGATTCAAATTAAAATCACCACTTTGGGTCAAAATGCCAGCGGCGTAGCACGACCAACACGGGTATTACCTGGGCCACATTGTGGGCCAAAGCTGAGATTCTGTATAAAAGGGTACCGTAAAGCGGGGCTATGTGGTTCACATAGTCTCAGACGTTTGTAGTGCAATTTAGAAAGCAGATATATACTCAACAGAATCTAGAAACAGACCCACAGTGATGTAACACCTGTCAAAAACATTGCAGATAATGTGACATGTATTATTGTTTTTGTTTTTATTCTATTGTTCCATTTCAGATTTTTAAGGAAATTTTAGTGGTAAAGTTTTAAGGTTAGCAGCAATTGATCCTGTTGAGCATATATCAGGCATTCCAAATTGCATTACAAGCGTCTGAGACTATGTGAACTGTATTGCCTCGTAATGTTCCGCATAGTCCCGCTTGACGGTAATTTAAGATTGAGTGAATCTGTGTTTGGACAGTCATGTATACCTACGTGCTACTCGGCGGTGAAGGGTGAAGCTGTTCAGCGACAGTAATAATGTTGTTATAGTGGGCATCCTATCTCCGGTTTTTGTTACTATTGTTACACTATGATGCGACCGCGCGTATTGGGGCCCGAGATTGTCGAACGTGTAATCGCGACTGGCCACGTAGTCTCTTACGCTGTTGCGGTCGCGNAAGCTGTTATTAATATGAAAAGGCACAAATTATCAAATTTTGGAGTTTATGCAAAGAAAATTATGGTTTCAGAGCCAATTTGAATTTTTGCTACCGTTGGCTCACTTGGCGGAGGTATGCGCTCTCAGAGTGCTCTAGTTATTTGATGAAATTATTATTTTCACGGTTTCACCCATCAAATAATGATGTTTGTTCGGAAATAGAGTTAGTTCGGCAATTGGGTAATTCCCATACATTGTTGTATCGATTAAAAATAAAATCCCCACATAGGGTAAAAATGGCAGCGGAGCTTCTCGAACAACACTGGTATTACCTGGTCAACATTGTGAGCCAAATCTGAAACTCTGTATAAAAGGGTACCGTAAAGTTGGTCTAGGTGGAACGTCTGGGGCAATGTGGAACATTACAAGGTAATGTTGTTCGCACAGTCCCAGGCGTTTGCAGTGCAATATAGAAAGCGAGATATATGCTCAAGAGGATCTAGAAACAGTGATGAAACGCCTGTCAAAATACAGATAATGTGACATGTATTATTATTTTTTTTTATTCTATTGGTCAATTTCAGATTTTTTTAAGGGAATAATGATAATGTGAGATGTATTATTATTTTTTTTTTTTATTCTATTGGTCAATTTCAGATTTTTTTAAGGGAATTTTAGTGGTAAAGTTTTGAGGTTAGCAACAACTGATCCTGTTGAGCATATATCAGGCATTCCAAATTGCATTACAAGCGTCTGAGACTATGTGAACCGCATTCCGCTTGACGGCAATTTAAATCGAGTGTGTCTGTGTTTGAACAGTAATGCCATTGCGCCTTGCTCTAACCTTAGCTTTATTCTGGTATTCCTAAATGAAATAGTATCTATATATGCCTACATAGCACCGATGCACAGTGGTGCCTATATGCATCAATAGATTAAACTTTCTGAAGACATTTTTTGAGCGTCACGATATTGTATGTGACAAGACGTATCAGGGCACGATAGTTGAAGATTCACTCTGAATCTCAGTTAGAACGCCTGAGTCGCAGCTAATTGTGGTCAAATACAGTGTTACAATAATGATTCAATCTACGGTGATGATGTGCGTGATGGTTAACTACAGGTCTGATAGTTGCATATTATTTACAACCCAGTCGTAGTGTAAGTCGATATTGGCTGTATTGGGAAGAGTCTGCTGTCGGATACATGAGTCTGTGTGTCCGCATCTCTCTATCTGGGAGGGAAAGTTGCAAGCAAGCAGAGACGTGGGGATGTTGTGTTCCGTTAGGGCTGTAATTATCCGGACTGATTCTAGTTTATCCATCATTCTAGTTTACAGGTGAATCTGCCAACTCACGACATTTCTGTTCACGCGCTTTCTACTTCACGCTGCAGGTCAATTCAAGAGCCTTCTATATAATTTGCGCAGTTTAAGTTCCAAGAACACAAGCACCTCAAGGTGTTCTGACCCACGAACGCGAAGAAGGAGAATAGGAAGAAGAAGAAGAACGGCAGGATCTGATCAACTAACTGAAGGCTGTCATCAAAGCCGCTGAAAATCGTAAAGAAACTGTTCATGGGGTGGAAGATAATTCACGTTCTGTAGCCTTTCACCCGCAAATAGACAGTTTGATGGCTTCTTACAAGACGTTGTATGATAAGCACATGAAAGAATAAGGGGTTTATAGTTTATTGAATTGATAATTTGTGTACCAATTCCCTACAATGAAGTGTGCGTCTCATGATTATGTATACATAGTTACCTCCGCATAGGAGGTCATGTTTTCGTCGAGTTTGTATGACTGTTTGTTTGTCTGTCACCAAGATAACTCATAAAGTTATGGACAGATTTGACGAAATTTACAGAGATTGTTAGGTATGTTAGGAGGAACAGATCATTAACTTTTGATGAAGATCCATCCATCCGTTCGTTTTTTTGTTTGTCTGCCTCTTTTTTCTCAATGCCATAACTCAAAAATTTATGGGTGGATTTTTATGAAGTTCATATGAGTTGTTAGGTATATCACAAAGAGTAAATGATCAAAATTTAATGTTTGTGAAGATCCGTTGTTTGACACTGTGTTTAATTATATGCTTGTTAGCACAATAACTGAAAAAAATAATTATTGGATCTTTATGAAATTTATAAGGGTTGTGAGTAATGTTGAAAGACATGAATGAATAAATTTTTGTACAGATCTGTTCGTTCGTTTATATGTTTGTCTCATGTTTGTCATAACGTTTGTTAGCAGCCTAATTAAAAAAGTTATGAACGGATCTTCAAGAAAATTGTACGAGCTGTTATTACTATAAAAAGGCACAAATGATTAGGTTTGTTTGAAGTTGATAGAAAGAAAGTAATGGTTTCAGAGCCAATTTGAATTTCTTGCTACCGTTGCTTCGCTTGGCGGAAGTATGCGCTCTCAGAGTGCTCTAGGTTGTGTATGTTTTTAGCTCAAACACAATTATTTTCTTTACATATAGCTTTTATTGCCCATTAGTATGAAAGGAAAAGTTAAATGCATTGGTTGTGAAAATAAAGTAGACACCCCTACGATGAACAGAAATACGTTTTCTATGAAGCCCTGCAATTCTGTCCGATGCGTGGTAATTCACAATGTCCAGCAGTTCACGCCTAATGTCTGTGACTTGGAATGCGTGAATAATTAAAAGGTTCACCTGTACTGCTCCAAGTCCCAGTATTCCACAGTGCATAAAAGCCACAATGTGGTTTTGTTTCTCTTATGGTCATAGCAAACTCCGTGAATTAAAGTGAATGAGAGCAAAATCAGAGTAATAGGTACTGTAGAAAAATACACAGGTTTCAAAACTTTTGGTCATAACTTCAAAGAATAATAGCG
Source organism: Parhyale hawaiensis (assembly GCA_001587735.2). Taxonomy (NCBI): domain Eukaryota; kingdom Metazoa; phylum Arthropoda; class Malacostraca; order Amphipoda; family Hyalidae; genus Parhyale; species Parhyale hawaiensis. The sequence continues at coordinate 8,337,144 of LQNS02278163.1, forward strand.
TCAGTGCAATATGACAATCCTTAAAGACTATGAGAATGATATTCCTTCGAATTCTTTTCACAAAAAGTACTTTTGAAATCAAACTGCACTTTCTCGACCTCTCCTCAACTTCATTGGCGTAATCAGTGCGTCCAGTAATGCATTTACATCAGAATTGGATGAATTTCTGGACGATTTGCTATTACTCAATCCGTGCATATCGTCATTAAAATTAAAATGAACATCCTTGTCGGAGCCAAATAGGCTTCCGTGGTTAAAATTCGAATTGGTATCTTTGGAAGCCAAAGACCTTTGGCTAAGTCCGAGTCGTGGTAACTGCTGGTTTTGGTTACCAGCTCTAAAATTACCTAATCTAATGTCGTTAAGTATCTGATCTGGGTAGTATTGATACAAGGACAAGTCCCGTAACGACTGTAGGTTCTTATTCGTTAGGTCAGAACCCTCCATTACTGACTCGCAATCTATCTTCAAAGGAACACTGTAGCCCAGTTCGTGGAGCGATCGAAGAAAGTTTGCAAAATCCTTCTCATTTTTCCTTTTGGATGCTCTTCCTAAAGTTCGACTGCCCGTTTCGCTCAACTTCCCACCTGCGTAATCCTCCAAAACCTGGCTGTAACCACCTGATCCTCTATGACTTCCCCATATTTCGGGATCGAGATCATTGGACATCATTTTTGGAGCGCGACTGCTATCCGCCAGGCCGATGTTGCCGCTCTTGAAGTACTCTTGAGCCAAGAAATTTTCCGGCTTTCCAGAAGATGCTTTGTTTTTAACAGGAGCCGGAGACGGAGGCTCGCTGGTGCTCTGGGAATGTAATTCTGCCATAGACTCATCCGATGACATGGCGTCGAGACCATGGGTGGGATACGGCGCCAGCTTCTGCGGGCGGGCTTCCTGTTGAAAAAAAAAAAGAAAAAACATCAATGGGTTATGAAGATGATATAAAGGTAAGACATTTATGAGCCACTTGGGTTTGTCTTCGTACAGATTCACCGATAAGGCAGTGATAATGAGGTGTTATATATATACACTTTAAGGATGACGGGAAGTTTTATTCCTGACAAAGCGTTAGGGTAACATGTCTAGTACCTACCCGTCCACCGTGCTAGTAGCCACCCATTTGGCACTGAAAAACTTCCTGTGTGAAAACTAGCAGTGCTAGAAAGCCATGCATAGGCTTAAGCTGTAGGCTAAGTAGTGCCGCACAATCCCTTAAAATGACAGGCGAAAAAATAAAACAATAAAAAATTATGGTGGTTTTTCTCATTTTTTCATGTTTTTACTGAAAAAATTGAAAACCACCACCATTTTTCATTGTTTTTCATTTTTTTGCCCGTCATTTTCAGGGACGGTGCGGCACTACTTAGCCTACAGTTTAAGCCTATGTACGGCTTTCTAGCACTACTAGTTTTTATTCAGGAATTTTTCTAGTGTCAAGTGGACGGCTATTGGCATGGTGGACGGGTACTAGACATGCTACCCTACTACGTAAGTAGATGAGGTCTTCGAGGTCAACGGAAAGTTGGATCATGAACAAGTTTATGGAAAGGCAGTTGTAAGTCCAAGTTAGATTACGAGTAAGCCGTATAATGATATCATAGCGAAGAAGGAAGAAATTTTGATTATTTAGAGCTTGCAACTTAATGATTCATCACGGAGCTTTAATAGAGAGGAGGGAGCCAGGAGCCTCGGCCGTGATGCTCAAGAGTCGGATGTGGCTGCAGCCAGTCGCCGTATACACCAATCCCATATCAGTACATCGGTTTGTCTGCTGCTCCCCAGTAAAACTCGCTGCTTCCGCATCACTTCCACCAATGAGATTCATGAATGCGTCAAAGCCACACCTGATCCGGTTGACTCGCTGGCGAGCCCAAGTTTTAGTGGCATGGTTCCCTCCTCCCTATTAAACCTCCTTGTGATTTATGGATACTGTAGAATAGAAGTATTGATTGTTAAACTACTTTTGGTTGAGGTTCAATCAATACCATTGACATTTCAAAAGTTTGCATTAGGTTAAAGAGCCTTCAAACGATTTTTTAACTTTCTAAAAATATTTATACAATTTCACAATACTTAAGAGGGACCGACAATCCAAAAGGGGCACTTTAATATTCGGAAATATTTACGCGATGCACGAAGAAAAAGTTGACAGCTTAGGATTATTCGTAAAGGCAGATGTTAGTTTTGAGAATCAATTAAGGGAAACTTTAATTTGAAAATATTTACGCCTTGCCCAAGCAGGACCGTTTACAGCGCACTACAATCCACAAATAAAAAGAAAAATTTTCATGATGGGAAAGTCTATGCAAAGCCTGGAAAAGATTGACAATCCGCAAAGAAAAACATTAAATATTAACAATATTCGTGCAATTCTTAAAGAGGACAGTTTACAGTGCTTGGCAATCCATAAAAAGAACAATATTGGCAATACTTGCGTAAAACCTGAAGGAGGCCGACAATCTACTAAGGAAAACATTAATATTGGCAATGTTTTTAAAGCCTGAAGAGAACCGACAATCCGTAAAGGGAAGCATTAATATTGGAAACAATTACACAACGCTTGAAGACGACCGCTTACAGCGCACGACCATCCACAAAGTGAAACATTAATATTGGAAACATTTACACAACGCTTGAAGACGACCGTTTACAGCGCACGACCATCCACAAAGGAAATCATTAATATTGGAAACATTTACACAACGCTCGAAGACGACCGTTAACAGCGCACGACAATCCACAAAGGTAAACATTAATATAGCCATCCACAAAGGGAAGCATTAATATTGGAAACGTGGAAACACAGCGCTTGAAGACGACCGTTTACAGAGCACGACCATCCACAAAGGGAAGCATTAATATTGGAAACATTCACACAGCGCTTGGAAACGACCGTTTACAGAGCACGACCATCCACAAAGGTAAACATTAATATAGCCATCCACAAAGGGAAGCATTAATATTGGAAACATTTACACAGCGCTTGAAGACGACCGTTTACAGCGCACGACAATCCACAAAGGGAAGCATTAATATTGGAAACATTTACACAGCGCTTGGAAACGACCGTTTACAGCGCACGACAATCCACAAAGGGAAGCATTAATATTGGAAACATTTACA
>LQNS02278163.1:8347253-8358311 GCA_001587735.2 Parhyale hawaiensis
GGACGCGCGTTTCCCAGATGAAAGCAAATTCAATTTGATCGCTTGAGCTGCAAGAAAAATATGCAATGTGCCAAGATCCCGAGGACCTCCTCTTCGTTCGCCCAAAATTCGAGCTCCGTTCTGCGAAAAACGAGATTTGAGCGCTCAAAATCGAAGCGTCGTTCGCCTATAGGGGTTCCACTGGAAGCACTTCTCCCCATAACATGCGACTGGCGAACATGACTGACCTTATACCCCCTCAAAAAATACAATGGAAACTGAAAAGCAGGGGAGCAAGGGACACGGAGTATGTCAAGCCAGACGAAGAGCCCGTGCCAGGTGGATCTTCTTCATAGAAAAAGCCAACCGGGAAAAAAAAAATAACTCAAGAAACAGGAACTGACAAATGAAGGAAGTGAGCCGGTCAAAATTGGGCATAAAGACAACAATTCTCAAAGAGTAAAAAAAAAGGTAACCTTCCGAGTTCTTATGGTGGCTTCAGTCTCCATAACATAGGATTGGTTAGTTTAACCTAACCCCCTCCATTGCCTCCTGATTTATTCACAATTTAAATTGAACAAGTTTTCTACGTACGCTACAAAAGGCCGAAATGCAATATAGTGCCAATATTCAAGGACAAACTCAATCAGGAGGCAATGTTACGACAGCCTTAACAAAATTTTCGTGGTCAAAATAGAATAAAATTTTTTACAGGAAAAAATTTTATGTATTGCCGCAGAATGTTTGTAATGGAAATTCAAAGGTGACGACAATTCTGAGCTCCGATATATAAATTGAAAATTTACACCCAGTTGAGCGTAGGATAAATAAATTTGTAGGACAGAGAGCAGCCGTAGACCGCTACTCGCAATAGTCAGTACAGCTGAAGTATGTGTTGGAGCAGAAACTACGACATTTACTTCCTTTCCACAAGAGGAGCGTTGGTACTCTATGCTGGTCATGGCTGAACTACGTTAACAGGTTAACTCATCGCTTGACCATTTTGAGACGGTTCTGCGCATCTACTCGTCGTATGACGTCAGGTGGAGAGAAGAACGTCGGTGTTGCACAAGTTTCAATAGTGTTCTTTATTCAATTATACCAATATTTCCGCTACCATGGGCTGATAACTGATATTCGGCTATTTTGAACATGGAAAAAATAACTTGGTGAACCTTCTTGTTTTTCCTAAAGCTCCGAAGTAGCGAAAAAAGTGGGTTTTGGAAGCAAAAAATTATACTAAGTTTTCACTCTCACCGGTGACGTCTACTGTGCTTCAAACATTTTTTGCCGCTGTAAAATGATAAACGTAGCAATTAGCAGTAATTCAGTTTTTCCTCAAAATTTTTCCATGTAAAATCAGAAAACGCAAATTTCTCTTAAAGAAGACATTAAACTTGAAACAAAATCTTTCTTGTTAAACTATGAATGCATGTCTAGCTATGTTACCCTAATAATTACGATTTTCTCAGAAAAGTTGAAAGAAAATGCTGTGTCGACGCGGAAACTGTTTAATCACATGAAATACCGCCTTCGAACGAGTAATATATAAAGCTTCAACTAGTAAAAAAACAATTTTCCGTGTGACCATTTGCAGCACTTTGACGAGAAATGCTTTTTAAAATACAAATTTCACAAGTAAAGTTTATAAATTTAGAATTGAATTACTTCTAGAGCGCTTAATACTACCCCGATAATACATATGCAACTGTAGTTTTTTTCCCTGTAAGCCATGTTCTTCCGCGGTAAATTTCCATGGCGAAGTGCACTAGTATGTAAAATGAAATATGATGATTACAAAATAAGCCGTATCGGTACATAGGAAGCCATGGCTATGTTGTTGTAATTGATTTTTACGCCTGTCAACCTATTCGCTTCACATTTAATTGCCTTATTTCAAGCAAACGGATTTTTGCATCGCACAGTTAACAGCCGTGATAGTGTAGAAATGATTACCCTTCTCTTTTTGTTCATGGGTGCCCAGGCTCACCGTATTTATTAAGCAAGTAACAGGTATGAACTAATTAACACTGTTTGCTATCTATCTCTCCACCTGACGTCACAGCTAGGAGTGGGCGGGCTTAACACCTACCTGCGCGTGAGTTAACCTGTTCGTTGTTCAGCCATGATGCTGGTAGTCCAGGGTGTCCTGTTCCCACTGGTGGGACGACTAGTAACGTAGGCACCGTCAGTAGCCCATTTGATAGTTACGGTGTTCACCTTTTAAGGACTCGATGTGATAGTCAATTTTAGTCTGCCGTGCTTCAATTACGCAGTTCCCTAGAGAGCATCCTCAACTGCAATTTCAATATTATTCTTAGTGTTTCGATTATTATTTGAACTAGGGACAGGAATTTATACATATAGTTGATTGCAGTAATCCTACACCCTGCATTTTTGATATTAAATAATTACCTCGCACAAAAACCTTGAACTTGCTAGTGTAGGGTAATTGTTTACTGCACCGTATGTTCAAAATTACATCAAGTTGCTGGCATAGGATAACTGTTTAAAGTGTGGTACTGACATAAATACAAATTCTTGATCCATCAGTCATGGTCATTTTGCAGGGCACAACGCTCCACAACCTACACATTTGGCTTTAGTCGAGTGTACACATATGGCTTAAGTCAAGTGTAACCATATGGCTCCAGTCGCGTGTACACATATGGCTCGAGTCGCGTGTACACATATGGCTCGAGTCGAGTGTACACATATGGCTTGATTCGAGTGTACACATATGGCTTGAGTCGAGTGTACACATATGGCTTGAGTCGAGTGTACACATATGGCTTGAATTGAGTGTAAATAACGTAAATAGCAAAGGGGGAGGGCGCCTCCAGCCACTTGCGGCCCCAAAATGATCAGTTTACAGTTACCACCTTTTTATAAAGTTTATCGTGGGCCGCAAGGAGCCGGACCCGCAATGGGCTCCGGGACCGCAAGGGGCCCCGGGACCGCAAGGGGCCCCGGGACCGCAAGGGGCCCCGGGACCGCAAGGGGCCCCGGGACCGCAAGGGACCCCGGGACCGCAAGGGACCCCGGGACCGCAAGGGACCCCGGGACCGCAAGGGACCCCGGGACCGCAAGGGACCCCGGGACCGCAAGGGACCCCGGGACCGCAAGGGAACCCGGGACCGCAAGGGAACCCGGGACCGCAAGGGAACCCGGGACCGCAAGGGAACATGGGACCGCAAGGGAACCCGGGACCGCAAGGGAACCCGGGACCGCAAGGGACCCTGGGACCGCAAGGGACCCCGGGACCGCAAGGGACCCCGGGACCGCAAGGGACCCCGGGACCGCAAGGGACCCCGGGACCGCAAGGGACCCCGGGACCGCAGGGGACCCCGGGACCGCAAGGGACTCCGGGACCGCAAGGGACCCCGGGACCGCAAGGGGCCCCAGGGCCGCAAGGGGCCAGGACCGCAAGGGCCAGGACCGCAGATGACCAGGGCCGCAGATGACCACGGCCACACGTGCCTGGATGGCAGATGCCCATCTCTCACAAATAGACCCACATAATCATCACTGCCACGTTTCCACGGCCCGCAGATCAAAAGGTGATAAGCAGCGATGAGCAGCGGAGCCAAAAGCGTGAGAAGCCCCACACCTGAGCCAGACATTTTTCGGCAAAAAAAAAACTCTGCCTCGACGCGATGTTGCGTTAGCCTGCGCAACGATATTATTGGGTACTTTTACACGCCGAGTTACGCATTTTCAGGCAAAAGCAGCTCAGTGTCCCTTTTAATTTTCTCTATACGGTAGCTACGCTTATAAAAAAAGCAGTAATAAACAAGAGATGCGATAAAACCTTAGAACAAGGAGCTGCCGGGTCAATTTATCCCTTTTACTGCATGACTTGTCCCATTAACGCATTAACAACGATTATTATTAGTGGTGTTGTTATTTTGAGAAGTGAAGCTTTACTTTGTTTGATAGCCCTGTTTTAGCGAGACTGTCTTATTTTATTGCAAGAGCTCTTTGTGCTATTGCATTCCTACGGAAAAAAACCTGATTGAAATGGGGTAAATCTTACCCGTTTAAGAGGTGTAACTCCATATAAATGCGTATGATATGTGGTAATTCATAAAACAATCACGTCATTATTGGGAGGTTGGCAAACGCACATTAATACCATTAAGGAAGTTACCAAATACGGTTATTTTCCTAGTAAAATGCTAATTTATAGAGCAAACGTTTACAACGTAGACATAATATCGTTCAAAATATGGACAGTGAGCCTTATCGTAATCTTGATATGGCTGCCTTACTTAGCTACAGGGGCTCTTGCTCTAACAGCAATACACAAGGTGAAAGATGAAAAAGAGTACAACCTTAGAAAGATGGGGAGGGGGGGGTGCTCTACCACTATATAGGTTAATCCTCGCTTGGTATGACGCGGAGTTTTGAAAACAGAAAAGAGAAGGCGAATGTAGCATGTGAACAACAGGGAACTAGTCACAACCTAAGAATGAGACAAGCACCTCGCGATGGAGCAGCAAGTTGAGGAAGAAAAGCCGAGAGATGCATACGAAAGTCAGTAGGAGTAGAAAAGAAGCTAAGGGAAAACGATAGAAAGAGATCCTGATTGCCCAGGTTGGACTTAGGTAACCTAAGGGATTCTCATGCATGGGCCAACTAATCCCCATATCATACAAAGGGTGGGGAAACCTGAGTAACATAACCAGATGGCCGATCCTCCATCCGGTGCCCACTGAGGTCCACGCTACAAAAACTTTCACCAGATGAGGTCATAAATAAATTTTCTTTCTTTTTATTGTCTTCATTAACTCTGAATAATAAATTACAAGTGGTTTTTCTTAATTAACTCTTTAAGGCATGATTAATGCTTAGGAATAACACTAATTGTAAGGGTAACATGTCTAGTACCCGTCCACCATGCTAGTAGCCGTCCACTTGGCACTAAGAACTTCCTATGTGAAAACTAGCAGTGCTAGAAAGCCGTACATAGGCTTAAACTGTAGGCCAAGTAATGCCGCACCGTCCCTGAAAATGGCGGCGGGCGAAAAAATAAAACAACAACAAAAAATAAAGAATGGTAGTTTTCACATTTTTTCCACGAAAATCATGAAAAAATGTGAAAACCACCACCATTTTTTTTTTTTTTGTTACCATTTTCAAGGCTGGTGTGGCACTACTTAGCCTACAGTTTAAGCCTATGTACGGCTTTCTAGCACTGCTAGTTTTCACACAGGAAGTTTTTTAGTGCCAAGTGGACGGCTACTAGCATGGTGGACGGGTACTTAACCTGTTACCGTACATAGCGTAAATATCAAGCCATGAATTTAAGGGTTAAGGGGCGGTTCTCATACATAAGATACCACCCTGCTGGTGCTAGGAATTCCTACGACACCGACCTGCTTGTTCTTATCCGGGTAATTTTTCAGTATTCCGCTCGCACTCTCCTCGTCCTCAGTCAAACCCAGAAAATTTACGGCCTTACTCAGCTACTGAGGCGTTGAACAAGAAGAGCACGATCACAACCGTCGCAAACCATTACTTTCTCAAACATGTCGAGGAGATCATTAAAATAGCTAACGAACCGAATAAACGAGCTTGTTATTGCTTAACTACCTAACCTTAAAAGCAGAATCACTAAAAGCACTCTTTTCAGCCTAAATAAACCGATTTTATTACCAAAAGTGCTTTCTGATACGAAAATAAAGTTGTATTAGCAAAGGAAAGTCTGCATTGAAGTTAGGATTTCAGGACACATTATTCTATCATTAAAGCCTATGCGCCATTGTGACACAGCTGATACGGTCAACGCTTGCAAAGGGGCTTCTGTATTTTGGCTATTTATGGCGCTGTTTTCAATGATAATTCTATTTAATAATGATAATAAGCGTATTTCTATTTATGGCGCTGTTTTCAGTGATAATTTCATTTAATAATGATAATAAGCGTATTTAAGGCTGCGCAAAAGCATATGTGAAGTTAGCGACAATGAAATAACTACAATGAAGCTGTAGGAACGAAAAATTGGTAAATATTCTTGTTGTCCCCCACTCGAGTTAAAGGATAAGAAAGTGATTTCTAGTATAATTGAGACATGCTGAAAACGAAAATGACATCCATTTTGTGTAGAAATTAGGCAAACCAGGGCTACGCCTTACCTAACCTGCCCGATATTATGAAGGGATTTATGCCTAACTACCCGACAGTACGGCCTAAAGAGGGGTGAATCTGAGGGATTTTTGTCTAACTACACGATAGTACGGCCTAAAGTGGGGCGAGTTCTGCTCTTGCGCATACGCATGTAACCTAACCTAAAGCAGCAGCGCGCTCCGACAAGTCAATTAAGAAGCTGAAAAGACGAAAATTTGACAAAACAAAACAGAATTTCCACAAATAAAGACCTATATATTCTAAATCAGTAATTTTCTACGAATCAAAAGATATCAATATAATTCTGAAGTTGAAGTGGGGGATAAGACGAATATTAGCCACGTGCACTGTGGAGATAATTCGCTGCTGGCTCTCTCTTTGGTTGCAAACTACGGCACCACAGAAGACACCCAGCAGAGTGACTCCACACACGTGAGGTGATGTGAGCAACGCCACCTGGACTTATTCCGAAGACTCTCAAGGTATCTCAAGGTAAGGTATCCTTGCTCCGACAGCGCTCGGGCAACAGCAGCTTTGTTTGCATCATGGCGGCCGCCAGGCAACGGATCGCGATATCGATGTACAGTAAAACCCCTCTAATCCGCACCTCAATAATCTGAACTCCTCACTAGTCCGAACATCTGATAGTTCGAAGTGCAACCCGAACAAATAAGCATTTTTCGGATTAATAGGGTAAAGTACGGAGTTTGTACAAATACCTCCGTAATCCGTACAAGGCGCTTTTCATTTTTCAGATTAAGGGGGTGATGAGCGAAAAATCTGCGCGAGGTGTTGCGCAGAAGGTACAAACAATCTCTATAATCCGTATTAGTGCGGAATGCACAGTTGTTTCGGATTCGTAAGCACCCCGGTAATCCAAAATCCCCACTAATCCATCCGTCACCCCCTTCCCCCCGTGCTGTGCGAATTAGAGGGGTTTTACTGTACACTTTTTATGTATTTTTCATAGGATATTAGCAGAACCAGTCCTACTGTAGCTGCCTAAACTAGGTGATTAAGAGCCACGTTGTAGCCACAAAACTATTTACGGGGCTTCCTTATGGTACCTAAATAAAAACTTGTTTTAGAGTTTGTAAATAAAGCTGGCACCTGACGCTGGCAACATGGCGGACGTTGTTTAGTAGCGTTATCGGGACAATTATTTCCAAGATTTTCTCGTTTCTATAGATTTATTGTAGTGACAAATGGTTTTCCGCAGCCCTAATTATCATTATTATCATTAGTAAATGGAAATGTCTCTGTAAACAGCGCCGTAAATAGCCAAAATACAGAAGCCCTTTTTGTACACGTTGACCGCTGATACTAACAGGACGTACAAGCACGAACCTGAGATCCAATAGTGGTGGCATGGTGGCTTCAGCGGTGAAGCGATTGAAATAATAATAATTTACAGCCCGCGGAGCACCCGGGAGGCGGTATAGTTTTCACCGTGTCTGTGTGCGTGTGTCCGTTCGGATTCGGTGGGTCGGGGTCTGGGAAATCCCGACGTGTCGTAGCTACACAGCGACGTTCATCTTGCAATATCATCCAGTGACCGAATGCGGTGAAGCAAATTAAAATGCGATTGTTCCAAATGTAGACCACGCAAAACATGCGGCGTTGCCCAGGTAGGTATATTGAGAAAATAAAATGTTGTGCTTAAGCAGATTAACGGTTGCCTTAAATATTCACCAGGGGCGTGTTGCAATCAGATGCCGGTGTTACCTTCACAGTGTTACCCATGTAGTAGTGCTACTTCGTTGGGATTCGGTGTCGTGCCAGCGTGGGCCTCGACGCAGGTGTAGCAGTGAATGCGATGAGCGATCTCAGCTCCCCAACAAAGAGTTGCAGAATTTTCGGCAAGCTTGAACATATACGTTTCGGGCGGAGACTTATTTTCACTGTATTATAGGGTAAAAAGTTGAGAAAACTACGCAAAAGTGCTTCAAATGCTGGAATACAGCAATATATGGCACTCCTTGACTCTGTAACAGGAATTGTTGAGCATCAAAGTCTATGTTTGTAAACAATGGCAGTGATACCCAGCTCATAACCCTACAATTTAAAAGGGTTATCTTCGGTGTCACCTGGTGTTACCCAACCTGTGCCGCATTGTAGGCGGGCGTAGTACAGGTGACACCGAAAGACAGATTGCAACAGGCCCCTTGCACATCATTAAAGTATACTGTGATTCTATGTATGTCTACAGCATCACATATATTGCATCTATATTACAGTATAATATTTTCTCGAAATACATCAAAAAATATATATTTATATAATATATATATACCTAGATATTATATCAATTGTAGATATCTGATATCTGAAGAATGCTACACAGAATTATGTGCATGTATTAAATTTGTAACAAATTCTAGATATCAAGAAATGAAGGTCGGAAGAATTAGGAGAGTTTTCTCATTACTTTGCTTCAATCTCTTCAAAAATACATTTCTACATGAAGCAACATTTCGACATCAACAGTTGGCATGTATTCCTGATTTTATTTTCTACATTTTTACCTCCTCCATGTAACGAGAACATTTTCTCATATCGCTACATGGTCTTCCATTAAATTTTAATTATAAAACCAGTCACCTACAAGCCGCTTTCTGCTATAATAAAACACATGCAATAATATTTGTCAATAATATTCAGTCAGTCTCTGCTCCCTCCCTCCTCATTATTTTAAGTCTTTCATTTCCACAGCAATTACGGTCTTTACAAGGCATATTTTTAGAGAATAGGAATATTTTCACAGGGGTACCATTGTGCAGCTCCATGCCCCTCGCCGGGGAACATGAAAGAATCTTCTTAACTGGCATGCTGCGCTTCATCTCTCCTGAATGGCACTTGCCGTGCTGCGCGTAAAATGCTTCAGGGGTGAATTTCAGAACTAACTCCAGCTCTTTGAATGGAACAATGAGGTCGAAAGGTGGTGATGTACTGTCGGTGCGGTGGATTGAGGTCTTCGGTTCAAGTCCTGACTTCTTCCCTTGTATGTAATTCAATAAAACCAAATTGTAGACGGATGAATTCCCGTTGGTTGGAATACGTACGTGGTTTAGTCTTGGAGCTCCTTATCTTGATAAATACTGTACAGTGGGTGATGAGACCAACAACTGTGTTTTATATTGATGTAAGTGATACACAAATTTCAACATGGTGTTTCAACGGTTTAGTAGTTCTATTACACACGAGTACACATTATAAAAAGAATCAAAAAGGTGTTGACCATAACAATCATCTCCAACGCTGCTCAGTACTGCCATAGTCTCAGGAATGTTGGCAAATTTGGGATTGAGTTTAAAGTGTTTGTTAAGTTAGGGCGTGTTCGTTTGGGCACCGAAATTAAACCATTGAAGCTTAAGTTGTCCGAATCTGCAGATAAGTGCGCTGGCTTCGACTCATTGATTGAGGTTTCAGGCGTTGGCCCTTAATCAATTACTTGGGAGACTTACATGAGTCGGTCTTACTCCGTAAAATGAAGTCTTTAGTACGCTTAAGATAATTGGGTTGCTGCTAGCGCTTGCGACACGATTCAAAGTAACCAAACCGAAGTTCCCGTTGGCAGTTCCAGATAAGTTTTAGATTTTCTTCGACGAGCCACTCGAACAAGCCCCAAATTGCGTTTAAAATGGGGGCGCGTGTGAGGCTGGGGGCCAATATCAAGCCGTCGAAGCTTAGCGCGTTTGCAACTTTAGGTAGGTGCGCTGGCTTCGACTTACTCAACTGAGCTTCAGGAATTGACTCTTAAGCAGTTACTCTTGAAACTTCTAGAAACTCAGTCATACTCCACAAAATGGAGTCTTCCTCCGGCTTAACGCAATTGCATTGGTTCAAAAACTTGCAACGCAATTCAAACTGGCAAAGCCGAAACTTCCCGTCTGAAGTTTCCGACAAGTCAAATCTCGAAGGCTTAACTTCAGCGCCCTATTGAAGGTGCCCTGCAGGCGCCATCGATTGGCTCAGAGAAACAGACCTAAGTCGAGCTCATGAGCCTCGGCTTATCCCGGACTTCAGACAGGTGCACTGACTTTGTCGCAACGGATCGATTTGCTTGTGTTAAAAGCAACTAGATTGCTCTTGAGATGGCTGAAACCTCCATCTTACGGTGCAGAGTTGAAATTTTAGCTATCTCTGGTGTAAACGGTTTGGGTTTAACGCCTAAAAGGCAATTCACAGCAGCGAAAACAACGGTCCGACATGAACTTTCGAACAACTGGAGCCAAGCGAGCTTAGCTTAACTTAAAGTTGCAGTACCAACAGTAACACAAAAGGACTCATTTGCGTTTCAATAATACTTTTACTTTTCGAGTCTTCTGCGTGTCTGTAGAGTTACCGCTGCTGTGACTCGTGCAATTACCAAATTACTTTTTACTAATACCCATTTCTAGGCCTAAAGCCACTGGCAAGCCAGCCTTAGCTATGAGTCTCGCTTAAAATTGGAAAGATACCCTTTAATAATACCTGTTTGTAGGCCTAATGCCATGGCCAGGCCTACCTTAGGAAAAAGTTACCCTTCACGACGTGCTTGCTCCACTGCTCGTCGACCAGCACATCTGCGACGCCATTAATATAGGAGGGGGGCGCATCTCCCTATATTGCCTTGCTTTATTGTACACAGAGATTCATAGCGGAGTTATTGATGTTGGTTTTAGTGATAAACTGTCCTGTGACGAGCGGGGACCTCCATACGAGATAAATCTTTGACCTCATGTAAAGAGAGAGCTACGTTTCACGTAGCACAGTCACATCTATACCAAGACTAGGTAGAAGTATTTCCAGGAGAGTGTGACCTATCAAACCCTGGGCCACCTGAGATGCTACAATCTATCTATCTATCTATATTATACTAAAAGTCTGTGAACCGGTCTTGCTTGTTTACTTGTGATCTTGTGTCTTGTGTCTTGTGATCTTGTGTCTTGTGTCTTGTCATCTTGTTTG
>LQNS02278163.1:8371612-8381955 GCA_001587735.2 Parhyale hawaiensis
AACAGGAGCCGGAGACGGAGGCTCGCTGGTGCTCTGGGAATGTAATTCTGCCATAGACTCATCCGATGACATGGCGTCGAGACCATGGGTGGGATACGGCGCCAGCTTCTGCGGGCGGGCTTCCTGTTGAAAAAAAAAAAAAACATCGACGGGTTATGAAGATAATATAAAGGTAAGACATTTATGAGCCACTTAAGTTGGTCTTCGTACAGATTCACCGATAAGCCATCATAATGAGGTGTTGTAGATACACTTTTAAGACGACGGGCAGTTTTATTCTTGACAAAGCATTAGGGTAACATGTCTAGTAATTACTCGTCCACCGTGCTAGTAGCCGTCCATTTGGCACTAAAAAAAACTTCCTGTGTGAAAACCATCAGTGCTAGGAAGCCGTGCATAGGCTTAAACTGTAGGCTAAGTAGTGCCGCACCATCCCTGAAAATGACGGGCGGAAAAATAAAACTATAAAAATTGTGGTGGTTTTCTCATTTTTCCATGTTTTTCATGAAAAAATTTGAAAACCACTACCATTTTTTATTGTTTTTTTGACCCGTCATTTTCAGGGACGGTGCGGCACTACTTAGCCTACAGTTTAAGCCTATGTACGGCTTTCTAGCACTACTAGTTTTCACACATGAATTTTTTAGTGCCAAGTGGACGGCTATTAGCATGGTGGACGGTTACTAGACATGTTACCCTACTACGTAAGTATAGATGAAGTCTCCGAATCAAAGGAAAGTTGGATATTATACAAATTTGTGGAAAGGCAGTTGTAAGTCCAAGTTAGACTACGGGCAAGCCATATAATGATATCATAGCGAAGAAGGAAGAAAGGAAGCTTCCAACATAATGATTTATCAAGGAGCATTAATGGAAAGGAGGGAGCCAGGAGTCTCGTCCGTGAAGCTCATGAGTCTGGTGTGGCTGCAGCCAGTCGCCGTATGCACCAATCGCATATCAGTACATCGGTTTGTCTGCTGCTCCCTAGTAAAACTAGCTGCTACCGCGTCACTTCCACCAATGAGATTCATGAACGCATCACAGCCACATCTAATCTGGTTGACTCGCTGGCGAGCCCAAGTTTCAGCGGCATGGTTCCCTCCTCCCTATTGAAGCTCCTTGTGACTTATGGATACTGTACAATAGAAGTATTGATTGGTAAACTGCTTTTTGTTGAGGTTCAGTCATTACCATTGACATTTCAAAAGTTTGTATTAGGATCAATAGCCTTCAAAGGATTCTTTAACTTTCTAAAAATATTTATACAATCTCACAGTACCTAAAGGGGACCGACAGTCCAAAAGAGGCAGTTTAATATTCAGAAATATTTACGCGATGCACGAAGAAAAAGTTAAGAGGTCACGATTATTCGTAAAGGCAGTCGTTAGTTCTAAAAATCAATTGTGGGAAACTTTAATTTGAAAATATTTACGCTTTGCCCAAACAGGACCGTCTACAGCGCACGACAATCCACAAAAAAAACTTTGATGATGGGAATGTTTATGCAAAGCCTGGAAAAGATCGACAGTCCGCAAAGAGAAACATTAAATTTTAGAAATATTTGTGCGTTTCTTAAAGAGGACAGTTTACAATGCGTGGCAATCCACAAAAGAACAATATTGGCAATGTTTGTGTAAAACTTGAAAGAGGACGACAATCTACTAAGGAAAACATTAATACTGGCAATGTTTCCTCAAAGCTTCATAAGAACTGACAATCCACGAAGGGAAACATTAAATTGGAAACATTTACACAACGCTTGAAGACGACCGTTTACAGCGCACGACCATCCACAAAGGGAAGCATTAATATTGGAAACATTCACACAACGCTTGAAGACGACCGTTTACAGCGCACGCCCATCCACAAAGGGGAGCATTAATATTACCATCCACAAAGGGAAACATTAATATTGGAAACATTTACGCAACGCTTGAAGACGACCGTTTACAGCACACGACAATCCACAAAGGGAAGCATTAATATGGTTCGGCAATACGCTAAGAAAAACATGTCAATAGCTCACCGAGCCCTGCCCTGCCGCTGCCAGGCCTGGAAACAGGCTGCTCCTGTGGCCACTCGCTTCCGAAGTTAGGGAGCTTGTACCGGGACATCTAAGAGCAGCCTCGCTTTGAAGTTGATGAGTGCGCCCTGATGCACGTACACAAAGTCAGTGGTTAAAGGCTACCAAATAAAAGTGACCTCTGCCAATCGTCTCTGACCTAAAATATTGTGGTGGTTCACTAAAAAAAAAGTTTGTTCGGTCTTAGTATCAAAAACGAAACTGTGAGAAAATGATATTGATCTCGCCCTAGCCACGCGCGCATTGGTGTGGCAGTTGTTCAACAATTAAACGGGGAGAGAGAAACGTTTGAAGAGGCATTAGGTATTTATTTTTACTTGCATTTTAATGTTGACGAATACCGATAGAAATTCTTAGCCAACTTAGCTCTAGCTACCTATGGATACATGGTCATGATACAAGTTGCTTAATATAATGACAGATTTAGTGAAGTAAAAGTTATAATTGATTCCCTCATGTGCATAGGATGGGCCGGCCAATGAGTTACGTTAGTTAGGTTCACCCACCCCGGGGAGCAGTAACTCCAAGGGGAGCCTACAAGTTACCTTAGCTATGCCTTTGGGACGTCTTTTCTTTATGCCCACTTTGCTTTGTTTCGCTTTTATACTCCTATGACGTTCCTTTCCAGTGCTCGTCCTTTTTTTTCCCGACTTCTGTTCCCACGCGCGTCTTCTGTTCCCTGACTCCTGACACGCTACGTCTCCCTCTGTTAACTCTTTGTTTTGGCAACGGAGGCGTAATCTCAATATAATAATGTCATGACTGATCTTATTGAAACAAGTGATAATGGGGAAAAATGCTACGCAACACTTATAAAAACGGTAACAATCGGCATGTAATGACTGGTAAAATATCTATATTATGCTTCTGCTAGTCCCTCCGTAAGTTAGTACAACAGTAACGCTCTCATTAGTATTAGATAGGGGGGAAATCAGGGCTTCCTTGACGTATCCTTGATGCAACCTGGGAAGAGATCAATAAGAGAAGGAGTAAAGTTCTAGTCTAAACTGCTACTGCTAGCAGGTCTTAGGTAGAAGAATCACTGCCTGACTTGGAACATTTCCACCCTTCGTATGTGTCATACGGGTCCGAGAGCATCATAATTGAGGAACAATTCTTTTGTTATGTAGAATTTCCTCAGGTTCCTTCAGTATAAGATAGGGGAAAACTTGGATAATACGGGTCTGAGATATCACTAAAGAACATTGCTTTTGTTCGGTGGAATATACACAGGTTCCAGCCAGTTTATATTAATCAACGATCGTTAAGAACACAAAACTTGGCAGAGACAAAAAAAAAAAAAAATATTTGAGACGAGACGTGTGCGACTGGAAAACATTTTTATTAAAATTACACTGAAGATCGTTAAGTAAAGAAAGCAAGAATCTGTAGGTGTCAGATCAGAGCAAAAGTATGCTTCAATAACACGGAAAAGTTGCACCATCGAAGAAGATAACAGACAGTTGAAGATCAGCGAAAAACCTCAAGAAAAAAGTATTGGGGATAGCTTAGAACTTCAAGTGAAGGGTGGCAGACGGAGTGAAACTTTCAAGCAGAGCTGTCAGGGATCAAAGGAAGCTTGGAGGAAGAAACGTCGCAGATCAAAGAGGGATTTGGAAACGCAGGGCACGAGCGCTTGCAGTCTAAAGCAATGAATGCTCGAGCTTTGGGTAGAGTTGGTTGATAAATGACGATGACCTTTACGTGTGGGATAAATAAATTAATAATTTAAGGACGGAAATACTATGATAGACTGCCAACTAACTGCCAAGTTTGAACTCGGCCGTAGGCACGAGTTGGCCACTGCGGAGTATTCTACTAGGTTGGAACTATAAGTCCTTACAATGTTTTTTTTAACGTTTTGTAATGTTGAAATCGGCAAGAACTAAGTTTCCAATCTAATACTTTGCCAGTGTAATCCTTCCTATTGGCCTACATTACGGTAGGTACTTAACCATTGAACTGACGCTACAGATTTGATCAGAAAAGAAAGGCTATATCATATTGGCCAGTAATTGCTCGACCTGCCGCACAAAACGGCAATTACTCCATAACGGCCTTTATCATTCAATTGCCATATGTCGGAATTTGCAGAATGGCTGTGACACACGATGAAGTTGGAATCCGTCCAACGCCTTTGCCGTAGCTGTAAATGCCATTATGAATATTATTCACTCGTTCCAGCAGGTTCGCCGTCTTTCGTTATGGAGAGTTGCGGCATCAAGCGGATCTTATCAGCGGTCTAAGCTAAGCCAAAGAGACGCATTAGTTTCGAGCAAACTTTCTTCTCTTCCCATTTTTTTTCTCAGTTTTACTGATGATCTTTGCTCTGGTCGTCCTCTTCTTTCCCTACTTTTAGCATCCTTCCTACCTTCTGTGCTTGTGGTTTCCGTTTATATGGCTTACTACCTGTCCCGTTCCTTTGCTCTCGTGAACACCGTGCCGTGTCTAGGAAAATTTCACTAGCATTACACAGACACCCTACCAGTTAGTTTCCTTCCTTTTCCTACATCTAGTAGTGATCATTTTGGAATCTTTTCTTTCCCACTTTCAACTCACCGCTTAGCTCGACTTACTACAGGAGATACGAAGAAGTTTTGACTATACTCCTTTAGCTGTGCTCTAAGCGGCTGCAAGTGGGCCCAGCTTAGCTAGTTGCTCTAGGAAGTTATTATTTTTCTTTTTCAATGCTCTCAGAGCACAGCTAAAACAGGTCTTCCATCCGCGGGTAGCCTGAGCCACATCACCTGGACTTCGTCTGAAGATCAACTCATTAAACCACGGGTGTCCACTCGGAAGAGGGTGCGAGATGAAATTTCATAGGGTGCGAATTCTTGGATTATCGAATTCATTAAAAAATGAAACCCAAGTAAATTTGTTGCATCAATTCAATTTTTTGTGATCACCGAAGTTATTAATTTTGTAAGGGGTGCAAAAACCTGTTAAGTTTTTTCTAGGGCTGCCGGAAATAGGAAAGGTTGGGAACCACTGATTATCAAGGTAGGGATAAGACCACATGTCAGGCAGCTTAGGAACCACTGGTAACTTAGGTTGGACTAAGACCGCGTGTCAGCAGCAACGCTAGGACTAAGGTAGCATGCCCTGGTGCATTATTGGCTCAATGTTGACGTCGCAACGGTAGCGAGAGCCCAACATTGGTCCGATATTGCTCTAATCTTTGTTGTTTGCTGAACAAACAGGCCGTCGCTTGGCTGAGGTCCATTTCCGCGAGCCGTGTTATCGAGCACTAGTGATAACACCGCATGAATGTTGTAAACCGAATTAAAATAAGTCTAAACCTATAACAAACTCGAGTTCTGCAATGAATGATAAGATCAAGCACTCGAGTAAACAGTATTCCGATATCTCTAGATCTTGAAAAATAGGCTATGAGACGAGTAGGTAATGCCATGAAGCACGAACGGTAACGCGGCATGAATGTTACCTAATTAAAATGTGTGTAAGCCTCACACACACAGGCGTTGTGGTGAGTAATGTAATCTAGCACTGGTGATCACTGTGTAAATTTTCTAGTTCGTATTAAAATAATATGTTACAACGTTACAATATCGGACTCAGCGACGGCCAGAAAAACATGGTAAGAATTTAACTAGAGCTTGTGATACCGTAACTGTGCAATGATGAGTTGAATTCTATAAAAAGCGTGATTAAAATCACAGTCACTAAGTCTGCAACTATCCGTGTACTTCTCACATCATAGAGTCCCATCACGTCCACTTATAAGCTGACCGTGCAATTGTATGGCTTGGTCTTAGGCTAGTATAACACACGGAGTTCCTGTGGTGATAAAAGGGCACGGTTGACTTAATTCGTATTAAATTAATTTAAAACCGGAGATGCACTAAACTGGAAAATGAACTGAAAAAATAGGTTTAAACTCAATGGCACTCAACTCTAAAGAAACACTGCATTGAACTTTAAAACCTAAGAAAATATAATATTGATCATCTAGCACTAATTCAAACTGCGCAGAACTCTAAGATCGAGTCGGAATATATAGGTAGAACCTTCGGTAACGGTTCGTAAGCGTTACACATCCCACTAAGTGGGCTTAAGTCTGACGAGTACGGTTATTAATCTCTCATTACGCGTTTTAAAAATAAAACTAAATGATGTTGCCATAGTGAATCTTCCAGTAACCGAATCTTTTTGAAAGCGATTTTCCGCATCCGAGAAAAGCAAAAAAAAAAAAAATGAATGCCGTCAGAGTACGAATGGTCTCCGGAATAAAACCTTTACGTCTGCTCTACGTCACCTTAAAAACTCCAGGCAAATTTGGAGCCCGGAACCTTGTTTGCTCGATCACTTAGACCCAAAAATTGCACTTCGTCACCGGCAATTTCAGTGACGGAAATCGAGATCGTATTTTTAGTTTCCGGAACGAAGGGGCATTGATTTAAGGGACCGGCCCTCGGGATCACATCCAGTGGTGGTGTCAGCCTTAATTTCAGTTAGGAATTTTTTTTACAAAGTTAATTACAGTTAGAAGATTTTTCCCAGCTGGGGCTAAGTCGCGGTTCAAGACGGCACAATATTGCCTAATTCCCCGCTCATTCACATTAATGAGCAGGGCATCATTTTCCAAAGAGTGGAGGTTTCCTTGACAAAGTTCAAACTTTGTCGCTTTCTTGTAGGTGCAATGAAGGCTGAACACTGGCGACTTGAAAAATGCCTGGTGAACTTCGGGCGCAAGTTTGTATTTTTAATGGCCATAATCCTGAGGACAAGCCGGGCTCTAACGAACCTCTCCACCTTTATAGAAATTAGGGTATTTTAAGGGGAACTAGCTCAATGCCTCCGATATTCTGAATGATGGATTTTGGATTAATTATTTTTAGATTAATTATAATTCAGTGGAACATTAGAAAACCTTTTTCAACGGCTCCGCCAACTTAAAAGGCCGATAATTCTAAAAATTTCATGTTATATTTGAATTCATTGAACATATGCATCTTCCAGGGAGCATAGGGTGGGCAGAATGGTTAACACTTTCTTCCATGAACAAATTTGTCTCTCTTGCAATAATTACATTATAGGAAGCGTAACGTACGAGCATACGTAGCGGTATAAGAAAAAGAATTATGTTTGATTCATAGCAATTTATATAAAATTATTTTTAATTTTTGACCGACGATCTAGGGCTGTGGTCTTCGACAGCCAATTAATTACCGTGGTCTTTGACAGCCGATATTACTGTGGTCTTTGACAGCCGATATTACCGTGGTCTTTGACAGCCGATATTACCGTGGTCTTTGACAGCCGATATTACCGTGGTCTTTGACAGCCGATATTACCGTGGTCTTTGATAGCTGATATTATCGTAGTCTTTGACAGCCGATATGTTGTCGTAATCTTGGGACGGCCAAGCTGTTACCGTGCTCCATGAAGATTCGAGTTCTACCCCCAAGAGGAAGGGATTCCCATAAGCTACTTTTGCCCTAGCTAGCTCTGCGCCGCGTCGGTCTCTCCCCCCCCCCGCGTTCTTCTCATTTTTGTACTTTTGCTGATGACGTTTTGTGTTCTTTCATTTTATTCCAGACTTTCTTTTCTCGTGCGCATTAATTTGTTCCAGTTTGAGTACACTCACGTGCATGGGTTCCATGTTTCTGCAGACATAATGAATGTCCCTTACTTTTTCTCCCTTGAAATACAGTAGTTGTAATTAGGGAGGCTAAAATAAGGTATTCTCACATGCACTGCTCGAGTTCTAGCTGTGGGCAGTAACATTTTATGAGGAGTTCGCCGTTTCCCTCGGTCAGACTCGGATTCTCGACATAAACACATGACTATTATGTTCATTTATATCTATAAAACTTTCATTTTCTCTTTTTAGGCTAAATGCTGCACCGAGTGAGTTATTTATTTCATGTATACCTTCTAAAGGTACTCCATACAATTCTCTGATACTAGCGAACGAAAGTATTCAGTATATATTTCTTCAAAGATTCATGTTTATGTTTATTTCAGATTCGATGTATCCACACATTAGTTGGCGCCGGGTATTCGTTCTGTCCATTGAATATGAAGTTTCTGTAACCTATAGAAACTCGGCGAAATCAATAGCTAGTAATGACGATTGTGAAGCAGCACGCATTTTCACATCGAATTCCTAGCTTCATCGATGGTCATTCAACGCTGATGTCAACGTGAGGCTAAAATTTGGAAATTCCTGAAACTTTACCAACAGCAGCTTTTATATATAAAAAATTAAAGCTGAAAACCTCTTTTTTAAGAATCTGGAAAGGCACAAAACTATTAAACCAAATTTTTGTACCGCTCATTCATAAGTGAACAATTTTGTAAAAACCTTAATACAGTCGGTAAAATACAACAGATTCAACTCATAATTTTCCATAGTACTAAGTAAACCTTGTGCTTCAAAACAATATTACATAGCGATTGCACTTGGAAGCCAGTTATAAATTTTTAATACTCGGTTGAAATAATTATTATCGTGGTAAGTCATATATATTGTATGTTCACATATAAAAACATTGTTAAAAATGCGTTATAAGACCCTAGGACTACCTAAAAATAGTTTAACTGCTTTATTTATATTATTTTTAGTAAGAAATTCACAGTGTAACGATCGTCACGATATTTTGTAACGATCGTCACGGCGCTTCTTTGGCGTCTAAGGAAAAATGGTCATTCCACCTAACAAAACCTACACACATTTGGATAGCCTAATCCTTCAGTTATAACTCCCATATAACGTATTCAGATATCTATTTGTACTTTCAGAGAGTTTTGCACTTTTGTAGCACTAATGTCTAACTCAAGGTTGCATCTGTGTAACGATCGTCACGGCCACTTTAAAAGTAAATGGCTAAAACAACAATAGTCACAGAATGTTGGGGATAGATTCATTAGCATTATGAGACACTGGTACTATTTTGGTAAAACCCACACCAGGCTAATCAAACAAATTTCAAGGTTATAGGCTGAAGTTTGGGAATAAGTATGCTCCGAATGTAACGATCGTCACTGTGGAATGACACTAGATATAGCTACATGATGAAGGTTTTCCAGGAAATGTGGCATGTTGAGTAAAGCAGAGAGTATCAGTAATAGAGAAAGAGAGACGATGGCCCTTCAGTGTGAATATGGATTTCGTCACGAAATATGACGAAACAATATGAATTATTTTGAGTAAAGATGTGGTAGCCAGTCAAGACCTCATCAAAAATGTGGTACGAACTGTTAGGTAGTTAGTAAGTGTGGCTGATTAACTTAAAACAATTTTCATTGATTTTCTTAGTTTGATAATGTCCGTCCAAATAGATTTTTCAGGGCCCTCGCACAAGCTAGATTTAATCTCATAATAACACTGTTCAGTCAGTTCAAATTGCAAAAACTCTTTTCAAGCCATGGCACCATATTTGATGCGAATTGGAGATATTAGAAAACGGAATATGCTGCAATTATCGGAAGAACCAAGCATTTTCCAGCGAATTGTTGCGTCATATTCCTAATTTTGGCCGAAATGTTTTCGGGACCAGAAAGATGTTAAATCAGGAGTTACTAGCTATATACAATACAAATATGTAATCACGCTCATATTATCTTCCAGTTTTTGTTCTATTGCATCAATCTATTGGCAGCAGTTGATGCCAAATGAACGAAATAATTCGATCTTAAAAATTCTAAATTATCTTCGTGAATCAGAATAGTATTTTGCGTTCAATAACTACATAATTATAATGTCGGATGGACAGCAAACAGGTCTTACGAAGCACATGGGTGCTAGCATATTCCATTCTTTCTTAAATGACCTACTTCGTATAAATCATTTCGACGAAGAAACGAAATATTCTTTGCTGGAAGAATGCAGGTGTAATAAAACACAACAATACTTACAACGAGCAAACTTGAGAAATTAATCCGAAAGTTTGACCACGGAAGAATCATAGACCTGATCTCGGTACAGAAGAGACACACATGCTATCCCCCTAGGAAATAAAAAGAACTTACCTCTGTGGGTCTTTTGTCCGTAGACCAGCGAAACTTGGCCATCATTATGCGCTCGAGTTCGATATGAAACACGTCCGCTGTTTGGCTTGTCTTCTTGTGGTCCTGGAACGCGTCCGTACGCCAGCTCATCTAGCGGATCGCGGCGCATGTTTTCGTCGGCAGACTTTTTTGGGGCATTTTTGTTATTGGCAGGACTTTCATTTCCCTGGCAGGGCGAAGAAATATGCCCGCTCGTTTGGCGGCTCATACTTCCGCGAAGTTTTTC
>LQNS02278163.1:8423693-8454994 GCA_001587735.2 Parhyale hawaiensis
CATGCATATGATGTTCATAACGGAAATGAGATTTAGTACTGCTGTCGTTTCGATTGGGCGTTCGTCTTGTAACTTAAATAAAGCTCATTAAAGTGATGTTCAGTTCGCTCGAAGCGGTACGCAGCTACTGCCCTATATACCGTCGGCCTTTGCTGGTCTAGTTGGATATGAAGAACTTTAAATGATTCCTAATACGGAATTATTTCTACAGATGTATCATCATTAATGGGCGTCACGTGGCGATGAATGATAATCTTCAGAGCTGTGCGGTCCGTTTCGAAAGTAGAAAGGTAATTATATCTAACTGCGTGTCAAATGAAATGGAACTTTCGTCTGTTCTAGTCACTATCTGTAGTGAAACTTTGGTCTAATACTCTAGAGATTATGTTCTCAACCATCGCTTGAGGTCAGCGGGAGTTTGCAACGAGCTACTTTAGTCTAAGCCAAGGCAATTAGGCGAAGTATGACCGGTATACGCTCCTAAGCTACAAGAAATCCGCAATAAAGACGCAGGTACGCCGTGCTAGGAAACTATCAAGCTTCTGGGTAGATTATTATTATTATTGTCAGAAGCTAAAGTCTCCGTTCTCACAACAAAGGCGATATCACAGAGGAAGAAAGAAGGAACATATAGTATGACGATAGACATGTGAAACCCAGCACGAGGGTGTTTCCATACCGGATCAACGCACATGGGAACATCAAGTCGGGTAAGAGGAGGAAGAACAGATAGAAGAAAGATTAGCAGGAGAAGGAGATGGGAAGGAAGCAAAGCGGGCACGAAAGACAGACGTCCCGAAGGCCTAGCTAATGGCTAAGGCTACACCTACCTGTCGGGTCCCTCTGGGGGTGCTGCTCCTCATAACATAGGATGAGCGAACCTAAACTACCTAACCCTATGGCCCATCCTATGCCCCCTGAGGGGCTTCCTTAGTATATTTTCATACTGAGATCTTCAGAATAAATAACACCCAGAAAAAGGAAATTAATACGTTGATGGGTTAAATTCGGCGGCATCCTGTGGAGCATGTAGCTACATATGTCACTCCAGTTTTTGTTCAAAATATTGTTTGAAGTTCCTTTAAATTGTAAAAATGTCGCTTTGCATACCAATTAAAATGATAAGATGCTAACGAGCTGTGTAATTTTTACGAAGGTCGGCCTGCACACTGAAATTAAAATGGGTGGATGACAAAGCTCAGATAAGAAACGGAATTGATTAGCACAGCGAGGGAGTGATAAGCTAAGCGCTTAAATCTTAACTTGTTGGAAACTTCAGAGAGGAGCGTTGGACTCCATCCTAATACGGTTAACACGGTAATAAACTTCACTTTATGAAGCCATCCCAAGCAAAATTGAAGGCCGCCTTGGGCCGTGGTACTGCCGTGCGAGTAACTAAATTAAGGTTTCAGCTTCTGCGGCACCCCTGATTTTTGATAGGGATGGCACATGACTGAACTACCTCCCGTTATTAAATTTGAGTTTAATATCAGAAATGAATTAAAAAATGGCGAAACTAACGCTCCTTTCTGAAGAACCGGACAAGTTAGCCCAAATCAGCTTTGCTTATTTTACCGCCGCTGTGCCAACCGATAAAGCCTTATAATCATACATTTAGTTTGAGAACCTTACACCTATAATTAAATACCCACAAATATTATAGTTTTTCCGTATGTAGAATCCTCATTATCTCTAGCTTTTCAGTTTACTTTCAATTTATAGATATACTTATTTTTCAACATAACTGAACGCTTGAAATGTTCTACTCCACGCTCCCGGTAAAATCTTTTGTCCCTCAGCTTCCATTTTTAGTTAGATTCCAATTGCCTTTGCATTGTTGATTCGCACTAAAAAAAAGAAAAAAGAAAACGAAGAAAAGAAAATCCCCAGTTTTGCGAGGGCGACGGTGCTGAAAGAAAACGGCTCCCACAAGATGGCGTTCATTTCTGGGAACCATTTACTTAAGGACAATGACGCTTCTCTGCGATGAAAATACCCAAACTTATGATACGCCGGCCCTCGAGAGGTAGCTATCTTATCAAAATCATTTATTTCTTGAACCAGTCTTCAAAAATATGGGTATTTTAAGCATATTTTTGGACTTTCGGCGAGGTACGATGGATATAGCTCAGCAGTTTATCGAAATAATGCCAAATGAAAATGCTATTCTTTGTCTAATAAATTAATATTTCTCTAGCCACAACCGTTAGGAAACATATGAAAATGTTCGGGTAATGTACTTAATGACAAGATTGCTTACACCAATTGATGGAGACAAGAACAGGAAAAAAACTTATGTTAATGCATTGGATTATCACTGTTCTTTTTGAATGACTAGAAAATTGTACATCAGTTTTGTTGGCACATTCAATCGTTTTCAGCCTACTCATGCACGGTCTTGGCTGAAGCTTTAGGGGAAGCAGAAGAAAGAAAGCAAATGCAGTATATCAAGCCACACGAGGATCTAATACTAGAAAAAAAAACATGAATGAACATGCGTAACAGAAAGATGGCCGACAGGAAACTGATGAACGAAACAGTCACGGTGCTGTCGGTAAGATGTTTCGATTGTTTCGCCAAAATTAAAGAGATATACACTGGGCAGAAAGGCTTACATTGGTGCTCTATAGCGTAAAGAGCTCGCACTGGCTAGGTGCAGAGCATGCTCACGACAACGGCTGGGTGAGAAAGATGGACCTATGCAATGTTTTACTGACGCTAACCTGCTAGTTTCTGCTCCACCAAATGTAAATAAATAGTGAATGAATGGTCGTTGCTGGTGTAGTAATAGTGTTGGGGGATGCACATCTATTGCAGTTATGCGGTGTATTGAAGCGAAATAGCTTAATTGGTTGCTCATATTTCCAAGTAACACAGACCCTAAGTTTGTTTACCTATCAGTTATTGATAGCCACTTCATTTTTAGATACGCACGCGCATGTTACCATGCAGTGTAGAGTCAGCAGAAGGGGGCAGCAACACTTCCTTGTCCAGATATAGTTGCAGAAAAAGTCTGTCGTGTAGTATGTTGGGTAACGCTGGGAGAGGGGATAACTCTCCACAAGAAAGGCTATATAGAAGCATTTACAGTGCGATACGTAACTTGTACGTAATGATAGTAGCTATTACCTAATCTATTTGGCTAATATACGTAACTCGAGGGACAAGTTGTGCCTTTGCCGCATCCCGCTATGTGCAAATTAAAGTGCATTTATGTATCTAAACAGTTCGGTAATATCGCAATATCGATGTTTTTTGCAGAAGCGGTATCTCAAGAAAAAAAAAAAGAAAATGCGGGGCTAGAGGGAGAGATTACTGGAGACTAATTAACGATATTTCGTACCTATACGAGAAATCTGGCAGAAATCAGTTGATGATATTCCATATGCAATGATTATTACAAAGTCACTGAAAAAATAAACAGAGGCTAGGGCAATTACCCAATTACCAAACTAACTCTATTTCTGTACAAACAGTTGTTATTTGATGGGATTACTACTTTCACCTATCAAATAATAGCTTTTTCTTAGGAAATAACGTCAGTTTGGCAATTGGGTAATTAACATATATTCTATACTTAAAAATACTGGTACTAAACAGCTAGGGAACAAATTTTACTGAGAGCAATTAGTGATATTCCTGCTTAAAAATACTATGAGGCCAGAGAGAATATAAACATAGACCCACTAGCGATGTTCCATGTTCATAAAATACTGTGAAGCTAGAAATAAATTAGCAGAGTTAAATTAGCTAGACTCCATGCTTAAAATTACAGTGATGTTAGAGAGAAAATTAACAGAGATCAATTAGGGATATTCCAGGCTTAATATTTTTTATGAAGCAAGTAAGAAAAATTACACCTAAAAAGCTAAAAGACTAAAAAAACACAGAGACTAATTAATCTTCTATCGCAACAAGCCAAACAAGGTTTGGTTTCTTTGAGATAACGGAAAATTACTTTCTCAACTTGTATACATGCATCACTGCAAGAACAATGCATCCCACCTTCCCATCATTTGAATAATTAATGACTCGTCACGTCGTGTAAAAATCCCACCGCCATTTATATTAAATGCGGCACTCCCGAGGCACGGACCGTTTTCTATGAAATGTATAAAAAACGGAAACGATTTTTGAAGAATGGAGGTTATTTGCCCTCACGAGGGAAGGCATGGGAAAATGTAGGGTAGCTTGGGAAATTTTCTACTCCAGGTAATGAGCCGTCGGACGAGACTGGCGACTGGCAACACTTGTATGGTGCAAACTTTAGGAGGTGGCCGATAGCCGCTTTACCTGCCACTTATGGTCGGTTATGTCATGTGTTTGCGTACTTCTCTTCTACCACGCAGTTTATCTACCAGGTATGGTAGGTTCTGCCATATCTGAAAGACTGCCTGTTTTGCTTGGTTATTTTTACGCTTCGTATAATCTACATATATGTACCCTCTGCTTATAGTCTAAGAACTCTATAGCATGAGATTGCCAATTTCTATTCTGATAAGTATATGCATTGGAAATGACGGACTTTTTGCTAGTCATCAGGATTTTTATAATTTTTACACTGAGCTTTCGAACCATTAAACATAGTCGGACTTCAGGAGAAAGTTCGGCGTAAAATACAGTTACAATCCAGATGACTTTCGAAATTTTTTCATTAAAAACATGCCTGGGTGTCATAAAACATTGCAAACTATGCATCTAATAATATACAGTACACTTACCTCCTTATTTTTCGATAGCACCTAATGTTCAATTAATAATTAATTGTTTATGCTGTTATTGCTGTACAGTGCAGTACGAACTGCTGCTGTTACTATTGCTGCATTGTGGAAAAGTTTCTGCTGTTATTGCTGTATATACTTAATTGGGGCAGTACTTCTATTATTGCTCTACTGTGGGAACTACTTCTGTTTTTTTTACTGTTCTGTGTGAACTGTTTCTATTATTATTGTTACACTATTCGAACTGCTTCTTGTTTAGAGTTAAAATTCAAAAATTTTTACTTGTTATACTTGATTGTACAAATAAGAAGAAAAACACACAAAACAATTTTGTATGCCGTGGTTTTGCTTCTTTATTTTTGCTTTTCGCAACACAGCCGTGAAAGGGTGATGCGTTTTGCCAAAGTTGGACTCAGCGTCTCATTCAGAATATTGATTAACTCTTTCAAGAAATGAATGCAGTGCAAACGGTTCTAACTTCCTTGATTAGCATCGTTACCTTAGGATTTCTTCCTTTGGGAGAAATGAACGTTTTTAAACAGTTGAAAATTCCTTGATTAGCATTACTGCCTTAGGATTTTCTCCTGCTGGAAAACACGAGCTTTTTTTAAAGGTCCCGAATATATGACAGCCCGCTGCAGTGGAGCGAATGTGGTGCTGCATAGGCAACAGTACAAGGTTTTATCCGTGCATCTGCTCTTGACGAGCAACGTCTATTCAAAGTTAAGTGCATTATACACTCTTGCAGTGGAGGTTGTGTTGTGCTGAGTGCTCCATCTCCGCAGATATTTTAGCTTACAGTGCCTACTGGCCAAATTCGTAATGGTTTCAAAAAAGCCCCTTAGCTGGGCCCCTAGCTGCAGCCCCTCTGTAGCAAAAGTTAGCGGAGGTAAAATAATGTCGATACTGCTGCAGCTACACTCCTTTTAAAATTCTTTAAATAATACAGGTTACCTAGACCTAGTTACCCAGGCTTCGCTTATCGTCGATCTTAGTATAAAACTAGAACGCCTTGGTGGCGTAAGACCATCATCCGCGGTAGGGGGCAAATTCAACGAAGTCATTTTTGATGAACGAGGCTAGGGCACAGCCCTGTTCCTTCCAAGAGATTAGCTCTTCAATAATAAGATAGGGAAAAAAATAGAACGCCCCGTTCTCCAGACGATCTGCCGCGGTGGAGGCAAATTTGCCGCGGTGAAGAAAATTTAACGCCGTCATATTTTATGGCCAGCTAGGTCTAGTTTTTGGGCATGGGTCACATTTACGTCAACCCATCAAACTCCCTACAAAAAATTATGAACATTGCTCAACTCCTTCGACCACTTATTGGGTGGACAGACATACAAATATTTATACAAATATATATATATACTTAAATCTTCAACGAAAACATTATCACCTCAGTCACTTCGTTCACGGGTGATAACCAGCAATGAGTAGCGAAACGTATCGCTGCAGCAAAGATATCTTGCTGGAATACCGTCCAGAACAGTCGTTTTTTGCTATGATATTGGCCGGAATTCTATAATAATTTGCAAGTTTGTCGCTTGTACTTGCGTCGAATCGAATGTGGTTATGTGTTCAGAGTTCACAGTTTTTACTGCGAAATTGAGGACTCTTAGAAAAGAGTGTTATGTCTATATCTACAGGGTGTCCAACACCCTTGTCGCCAAACTTTAACATATAGGGTAAATATTGTCGAAATAAACATTTTTTATTCCATGAAGGTATGGTCTAAAATGTTTAGTTAAAGAGTTACAAGGACTTTAAGTTGGACAGTTATAAAAGGAAAAAAAAACTGTGGCAAGGAAATGAAATGCATGAAAGTGACAAGGTTCTGAATTCATTTTCATCCGATATTCTGAGTGCTCCTCGACATCAAAGATGAAGATTAGTTTGTTTACTTTTAGTTCTGCTTCGGCTGCAAACGTATCATCGGCAATGGAGGAAATATCCAATGCTGAATTAGCGGATATGCACCTAGCGTATGGTGCAGCAAATGGAAATTCTAGGGAGGCTATTGGAATTTACGCAGAAAGGTGTCCCAGCAGACATGTTCCAGAGCGTCAAACATTCACAGCCATACACGTACCGGAGATTACGGGAATACGGATCATTTCACAGACCAAGCCTCGCCAAGTAGGAGAGTAGCAGATCCAGATAAGGAGGAAACGAGCTTAGAATATTTTCGAAACAATCGTGCTGCAAGTACTTGTTCTTGTGCATGGCTGTATATTCAAGCAAAACTACAGTGTGGCAAGTACTACATGGCAGTGGTCAGCATCTATTTCACTTCCAGCGAGTGCAGGAATTGTACGGTGAAGATTTCCAACGTCGTGTTGAATTAGCGAAGTGGTTTCTATAGAAAACAGCTCAACAAGCTCGTTTTCCATCGCGAGTCTTATTCACAGACGAAGCGTCATTCACTCGGGAAAGAATAATTAATCTCCATTACCTGCACATGTGGTCTGTCAACAATCCACATGTTACAAGACAATGTAAACATCAGGTTAGATTCGCCGTAAATGTTTGGGCTAAAAGGACGTACCTATTACATTGTTCTTAAGGAAGTATTGCCAGAATTACTTGAGGATGTATATACCTTTAGCTGACATCAGAGGAATGTGTTTTCAACACGAAGGAGCTCTTGCACACTTCTCTGTTGCGGTATAGGCAATTATTGTATGCCCGATATCCCAATCGCTGGATTGGCCGTGGTGGTCCCTTCGCGTGGCCACCAAGATCTCCTGACATTACGCCCCTAAATTTCTACTTATGTGGACATTTGAAGAGTTTGGTGTATAAAGCACCGATTCAATCCGAAGAGGACCTTATCGGTAGGATTGTTGAAGCCTCGGCAAGGATTCGTGAAACTCCTGGTGCCTTAGCTGGCGTCCGCCAATCATTGGAGAGCGTTTGAACGCCTGCATCGCAGCAAATGGGCGGCATTTTGAACATTTTTTGTGAACATGTAATCTAATTTGAGATTTTGTTTCTTGTGTACATAATAATTACCGTCAAAAATATGTTTCTCCTGCCGCAACATTAAAAAAAAAAACAATGTTCACGAATAATAATAAACGTTACAGATACTTACCTAACTTCTCATTGCGTAGCCTTGCCACTGATGTAGGCCTACCGCAGCTTAGGGCCAACTTCAAGTCCATCTAACTCTTTAACGAAACATTTTAGACCATACCTTCATAGAAAAAAAAAGCGTTGATCCCTACCTTATGTTAAAGTTTGGCAACAAAAGTGTCGGACACCCTGTATATTTTGACTCATTTTACAATTCTTATGATCATAAGCTAGCCTCTATGCATTCGTTACTATGCATAATAACCCAAAGACCGAATTATGATGAAACATAAATAAGTAATCATTACTGGCAGATGCCGATAAGTGGGCTCATTTTCCAGCAATAAACGACGATAAAATTGTGGATATTTATAGCTGGAAAAGATCCATAAATATATATGTTTGCCAGCAAAAATTGAAGATAAGCTTTATTGCTGGCAATTTGGTGATAAAATCACGTTATTGATCTTAAATGGCGAAATTATATATCGGTGCACCAGCGAGAAACCGCATCTGGGTATATTTCTTTCAAAATCTTTTTCTGAACAGTTAGAGCTATTTAATCAGTACTGTTTTATTGAGTACATACCTATTTTTTTCAAAAATGAATTCTTTTTCATCCATACTTTTTCATCATCTGTAGCTGTTGAATGCTCAATGTTTTCATCAGTTTATTGCACAATAATAGACCTATTCATTGCATAATATCCAAGTCCATGTCCTAAAACCATGGCTCTGATTACTAGCTTTGTAAATTGCCTTTCCCAGCACTGAAACTGTTACATCAATAGAATTTCCCAGGCATATTTCGTGACGCAACGTGACGCAATTATATCTCCAAGCGCTAGGAGCTAAATCCACATCTGTATATTAATACGCTAGTACCTACGTACCTACCTACCTTTCGTGTCACGCTCTTCACTAAAAGCGACAATGTGGCTATATCGCAATCAACAAAGCAGAAAACTTATGGGCCACGGAACAGTATCCACAGGTTCCGAAATAGTGAGAAAAAATCGAAACACAGACAGAAAATTGGAATGCATGACTTTATGGAGCGCTAACTTATCTGTAGAGAGTGGGAAACAGAGCTTAGAAAAGGCCTGCAAATACATACTGTAAGAGAATATTGCAAGATGTACCGTCGTATTTCTATGTCTTTATCAAAACACAAATGCCAATTCGTTGGTGATTGAACAATTGCGTGTTTTCAGGGATGAAATCGAAATACTAGGAAAAGCTTGACGAAGCGTAAGGTACACGGACTGAATGAAGATAGCCTGGGTTAAACGGGGGACGTTAGTTCAGACGGTGTGGTTTAGATATGGGTGCTGCATCTGGTTACATAAGGTAATTGAAAATATTCACTAACCGTGGAATTTCCACGGGTGCAGCTAGTCTATATATTGCAGCTAGTAGTAGCTAGTACCTACCTACCTACATTTTGTGTCACGCTCTTCATGACGAATAGATGGAAGAAAATTAGAGCTTTGTTGACTTTGGGAAGCTGACGCGTCTTTGCAACGGCGGGTGTCGGTAATTTCTCGGCCACAGGCCAGGGCTTTTCAATTATGCCAGATATTTTCAAGTATACCTAACTCTTTGGGAACCTGTACCCTGGTTTGTAGCCAAAAGAATTTCACGGGTCCAGTTAGACAGAGTAACGTATAAACATAATCCACGGGTCCACTTAGACAAGGGCAGCTTCAGGAATTATTATCAGCAAAAAGGCTGGTCGTATAAGATATCCTACATCGAATCTTAGTGTTTTATGAGAAGTTGATGGGGAATTACTATGGTACAATGTGAAGGTTTCACTGATCTATCTGAAGTGTCTTGCCAGCCAACCTGAAAGACCCCGCCACGTGCCGCCAGACCGTGAAAATTTCATAGGTGCAACTAGACCACAGCACTGCTGTTGCATCCATAACATTTTCAGGTTCAGATCTATTTCCCAATATAAACTCTATTCTCAATATCTTTTACAGCAAGTTCCCCTCTTCTCTATTCAAATTATAACTGAGGCACTAACAATTGAGCAGGCAGTATTCGCGTGACTGATCACGCTCATCCACCGACACAACCCCGCCCCGATAAGCGAATGTTTCCCTTATCGCCTGAAGGAGCCGCGTAATTTACATAGATAACACGTGTCAAGTTCTAAAGCGAAGTGCTCCGTCTCTCTCTCCCTCCCACTCACGAGCACAAGTGCGTTAACATTATAAAGAAGGCCAAGGCAACCATGAAATTGTTTCCTCGTTTTAGAAAATTAATGCCGACAGTAGTTTAAGTTTGAGCCGCGGCATACTGGATACCGGATGCATCGAAAAAAAAATTTCGACAGCAGTATAAGCCTTCTAAGTGGTATACTGGATACACAGAAATATAATTCTGACAGCAGTTTAAGCTTACAAGGTGGTATACTGGATACCGGATACATCGAAAAATAATTACAACAGAACTTTAAGCTTGGGAGGTATTATACTGGATACTGAATAAGTATATAAAAAATTTCGGCAGCAGCTTAAGCTTGCGAGGTAGTATACTGGATACTGAATATGTGTATAAAAAATTTCGGCAGCAGCTTAAGCTAGCGAGGTAGTATACTGGGTACTGAATATATATATAAAATTTCGACATGAGTTTAAGCTTGCGAGGTAGTATACGGGATACTGAATATATATATATATGTAAAATTTCGATATCAGTTAAAGCTTGCGAGGTACTATACTGGATACTGAATATATATAAAATAAATTTCGGCAGCAGTTTAAGCTTGCGAGGTAGCACACTGGATACTGAACATATATAAAACTAGAGCACTCTGAGAGCGCATACCTTCGCCAAGCGAGACAACTGTAGCAAAAAATTCAAATTGACTCTGAAATCATAATTTCTTTGTATAGACTCCGAAATCTAATCGTTTGTGCCTTCTAATAGTAATAATAGCTTGTGCAATTTCCTTGAAGATCCGTTAATATCTTTTTGAGTTATACACCTAACAAACGTTATGACAAACATGAGTCAAACATACAAACGAACAAACTGATCGGCGAAAAAATTTTATCAATTATGTCTTTTAACATTATTAACAACCCCTATAAATTTCATAAAGATCCATTCATTATTCTTTGAGTTATTGTACTAACAACAATAAAATTAAAAACAGTGACAAACGAATGAACAAACAGAAGGATCATTACCAAAATTTGGTCATTTACTTTTTGATATATACCTAACGACTCATGTTAATTTCATAAAAATCCATCCATAACTTTTTGAGTTGTGGCATTGAGAAAAATGAGGCAGGCAAACAAACAAACAAACGGATGGACGTATTTTCACCAAAAGTTAATCATCTGTTCCTCCTAACATACCTAACAATCCCTGTGAATTTTGGTTCAGAACTTTTTGAATTATCATGGTGACAGACAGAAAAACAAACACGACAAAAACATAACCTCCTTACCGGAGGTAATAAATTCGACAGCAGTTCAAGCTTGCTAGGTGGTATACTGGAGACCAGATACACAAAAAATTTAGGCTTGCGTGGTGGTGTACTTACAATAATAGAGAATCTATGCTACACAGTGATTAAGTTGACTGCAGTGTGCCAAATTGATGTCAGTTTTCTGTGATTAGTGCATCATAAAAAAAATAATCTTAAAATTTAGTGCAATAAAGGTACTTTTATCTTAATCACATCCTATCTCTTGAACTGATGGAAAAAATCAAATTAGACATCATGCTTGCCGAACAGCATTCACTCTCGTCACCATTTCTGCTACTTTCACAACTTTCATAATTTCATTTATTCTTCACATTTAAATTTTTGCAGAAGTCTGAAGTATTGGAAAAAATTGATACACATGCATATTTTTTTTTCTCGGGGGAGGGGGGGGGGGCTACTAAGGTACTAGCACATGAAAGATTGCACCAGTAGCACCCATTAAAAATTATTATGCTTGCGCGGTGGTTGTACTGGACCACGGGTTACATAGAGAGTTTGCGCTGGCAGTTCATGTTTATGTGGTGGAGTACAGCAAAGAGGTTTAATAGAAATACTTCTTGAGGTACAAGATACCGGGTTTGTATTAAACTTTTGCTAACAGCAATTTACTGGTATACAGGGTATTTCTTTTTTTTTGACAATTTCAGCTTACATTAGTTTATACTTTTGCGGTGGTATACAGGATACCGGGCACATACTATTGCCCGCTATAGGTTATAAAGTAAAAAAAAAAAAAATCAATGGTTTCCTGCATTCTAATAGTTTTCTGTTCTGTCTTTACACTTTAATTTTCCACAGGCAAACAAAATTAGCCGTGTCTTTAAAGGTGACGTACGTGGGACTAATTTTTGCGTATCAGATGTGGTCTGTAAACTGAGGATTCGCTGCATGTATTTTCTGCACTTATATTTTTCACACTCGGTAAAGAAGTAGTACTTATTTATATCCTAATTTATTCCAATTCGAAAAAATACCATCATATATGAGGGATTTCTAAGGTATAATTATTAATGATGTTATTTTTCCATTCCTGGAAGATGTTATCAATCTACGGCTGCGTGTGTCCTTAGCTAAAAATTTAGATATTTACGGCCCGTAGCAGAGTAAGCGAAAGCTTGGCTGTACTGGAAACGCGCATGTGTTACTGCATTTATCCGTCCGGGTGATGGTGCATGCCCTGGTGAGTTCGTCGGTGAGTACTAAAGCACTTCTTTCTATAATACACAATCTTTGATTTTAATCTGGTTGGGCCATCTGTATGTCCGTCAGTGATTCCTCACGTCCCTGTCCGGGTGATGGTGCATGCCCTAACGGTCTCTGTATGTCCAAACAGGCTCTAGTGTTTCCTTCAACGGCATCTTTTTCTGCCTGCACGTCGAGCCAGTGCTACTTACCTCGTCAGTCATTTAGGTCACTTAGGAAAATGCCCGAAGTTACCCTAAAAATGATAAAGACACCGGCAAGTTAGGGCAAGTATGAGCTTATTACAAAACTCACCTGCTGGGAAAACTTGCACTCCACAGGGAACTTTTTGCTTGCCAACGGCGTTATTTCCCCAACAGAGCAGACTGCCGTAGTCCAGTTCTGTGAGGGGGGTGTAGCGAACGCTCGAGTTGCCATTCACTAGTGTAATGAGGTCCTGCGAGGGCAAGGTAAATATATGATACTAGGGTAAATTATCATTGAAAATAGGGGAGGTGCTGGGAACGAAGGGACAGCGCAGAGAATTATAAGAAACTAGTCCAAATTATCGCTGCCCAGATAATAAGAGGTTTGTTCATTTTATGGCTGGAATTCAAGAGAGGTCCCGTGAATGTAGGTGCAAGGGACTTAATAAGAGACACTCATTTTATGGCTAAAATAAAAGCGAGGTTCCGTGATTGTGAGGCAAGGTAAACATAAGAAACTAATCTAAGTTATGGCCAAAATTGCAGTACATCTTGCAAATAAAAACTCCTCCAGTCACCTTTATGATAATTAAGATTAATGTTCGATCGTGTGACAAACATATTACCGTTAATATTGATCTATAAGCAACGAATAGGGGAATGATTTATACATAAGATATTTGCATAATTTTGGTTAAATTAGGGCTAAATACGGGGGTCAGATAATGACCTTAGAATTGTTTGAAATTTATAAGAACAGTAAAGTCGTGTACTTTCAAAGGGAAACTCTCAGGCAGATGTCTGAAACCAAAGCGCTAAGACTGTCTCTTTATTTCCCTACTCAACAGACTGTCCATAAAAAAGTACATTAAACCAGATGGAAAATTCACAAGCAGTACGGTTGGTCTATTAATTACCCCGCTTGATGCACTTTTCATAAGAAAACTAGTAGACCAGATGCAGCTACACCAGGAGCGAAGTTGGTCTCTTAGTTTCCCTACTAACTGCACTTTAATGAAAGCACCGGTAAACCAGATGCAGCTACTGTGCATCAGCAGTGAAGCTGGTTTCTTAGTTTCCCTACTAACTGCACTTTAATGAAAACACCGGTAAGCCAGATGCAGCTACTGTACATCAGCAGTGAAACGGGTTTCTTTGTTTCGATACTAACTGCACTTTAATGAAAGCACCGGTAAACCAGATGCAACTACTGTGCATCAGCAGTGAAGTTGGTTTCTTAGTTTCCCTACTAACTGCACTTTAATGAAAACACCGGTAAGCCAGATGCAGCTACTGTACATCAGCAGTGAAACTGGTTCCTTAGTTTTCCTACTAACTGCACTTTAATGAAAACACCGGTAAGCCAGATGCAGCTACTGTACATCAGCAGTGAAGCTGGTTTCTTAGTTTCCCTACTAACTGCACTTTAATGAAAACACCGGTAAGCCAGATGCAGCTACTGTACATCAGCAGTGAAGCTGGTTTCTTAGTTTCCCTGCTAACTGCACTTTAATGAAAACACCGGTAAGCCAGATGCAGCTACTGTACATCAGCAGTGAAACTGATTTCTTAGTTTCCCTGCTAACTGCACGTTCCCCAGGGTCACAACAGCCTCCAAAATGTCCTTTCCGAAGCCAGAAAGCCGCAACCTTACTCAATGCACTTTCTATAGGAAAAAACAGTAGGCCAGATGCCGAGGACACAAGCGGCAAGGTTGGTCGTGCAATAAATCCGCGAAGGTTCTACCGGTGTTGATATTTTATGGAAAAAGAAGTGGGGATTTTGCGGGAGACTGGTGACATTGTGGGTAATCCCGCGACCGAGAATCTGCATTTGAATGGCCGCTATGGAGACCAGAGTGTGGTGCGGGAAATAAAAAAACAAGCGAAACCTCGACACTGAATACTAAAATTAGGCACTTTTACATGAGAAAAATGCTGTATTTTTGTATAACTTCGTTGCACAGCAAGCTTAACGGTGGATACTAAAATAAAGCACTCTTATAGAAGCGAAATTTTACAGCGTGCGTGTGTAGTACTGCATACGCTGAGCAAAAAACGCTCCATAAAGAATGCTAGTAGTGGTAGTAGTAGTAGTAATAGAAGTTTTACTAGCGCTTCAGTGGCACACCGCCTATATCGCGCCGAACTATTCCTGTGTTTTACCACAGGCTCGTGCGCCGATGATTTTTGTCTCGGCTTTTCTGCCGGTAGGTCTCAGATGGTCAGTGCGCTACTGACAGGAAAAACGCGCAAGTTGAGTATCTCCAACCCCCGGGCGCGGCTGAACGCTGTTGCTCAGTTACGCCGCACAGGTGAAGGAAACGAAATACAAGAAAGTAGAAGTCTAGCGGGAATAGGTCAGCCATCTCGATCGGCAGCCCACCTCCCGAAACAGAAGACGAAATATTGTTTGAGAGCCTACCTAACTTTACATAACTAACCTCGTCAGCAGGAACTGCGGCAAGTTGCAACATCTCCTGCGGAGGAGGCACTGGGGATCCTTGGGGTTGTGAGGCCCAAATATATTGTGGTAGGGAAAGAGCCCTCCAGAATATACCCCTGAGGGCAATAAAGAATGCTATAATAAATAAGGGCTCATCCATTAAGACCAACCGATACACAAAAGGTGTACATATGTCTGAGAAACGTCCTGCGCGTTGACGCGGCCCTTACAGAGTCCAGGGCCGCCTCGAAGGCAATAACTGGGAATCAGCTTCTGAGACAGCCAAACTTCGGTTAGGAGGCCCATTCTACACCGATAGCTAAATTTTGAGAAAAGGAGCAGGCTGCACGTCTGTAGTAACTACACTGTAGTGGATAGTTGCTTTTGAAAAGTGCACATTTGTCATGCCATTGCAGGAGTGATGGTATATCGATGGTTTGCGTATTAATAAAACCAGAGAAATATTACATTATCATAATATAAATAGAGATATATCATACTATAATAATAATAATAACTACAACAACAACAGGTATGTATATAAAATATCAGAGACATATAGCACAATCACAATGAAAATATTTTATCATAATGCGTTGAAAACCTCCACAGTTATACGACCTAAGTGCCAGCTGCCATAGTATATCAGGCATACACTTTTCAGAAGCAATTATTCATGGCAGCATAGCCGATACAAAGGAACAGCATGTTTCCTAAATGAAAACTAATATATGCTCGTAGATTCGAAAAGCTCGAGAGCTGAATTTGCTTGCTAGAATTCGGGCGTTCGCTTCCCCGCCAAACAGGTGAATTCTTGCACTACCTGGACTGCGGCGTCAGCGTTTCTGGCGTTCACATTCTATTGCAGGGGTGTTGGCCTTCCCACTAATAGTCGAGGGTAGCAATTTTCAAATGAGCCTTAAGCTTCTGACGCAATAACTCGACCATTTTGTTGTTGACTGCAGCTGTGCACTTTCTGAGGCCTAACGGTAATGTATCTGCAGCACGAACACGCAGATTTCCCAGTTATGGGAGCGCTTAAACCAATTTTGCCTTCAGTAAATTTCACCCATGCTAGTAATAAAGTCATAGAGCCTCAGCATGATAATTCTATAATATGAACAAAGCACCCAACTAAGATACAACATGAGACCTATTTCGTTCAAGGTAAGGAAGGGCCTAATGATTTAAATGCATTACCTGCGATATTCGAACGCTTTCTCCAGTGTTGTTGAAAGTCCAAGTGACGTGTTCCAGGGGCGGCAGAGCGTCCAGTTCGCAAAAGACTTTGAGTTCTTCTAACAGTGAAGCGCCTCTGTACTGCCATAGGGGCGACCTGCAGACTGGCGTGTCTGTTGATATGGGACAAATAGTGTTAGTTAGTCTGCTTTGTGCTGCCATAGGGGCGACCTGCAGACTGGCGTGTCTGTTGATATGGGATAAATAGTGTTAACTAGTCTGCTCTGTACTGCGATAGGGGCGACCTGCAGACTGGCGTGTCTGTTGATATGGGACAAATAGTGTTAGTTAGTCTGCTCTGTAATGCCATAGGGGTGACCTGCAGACTGGCGTGTCTGTTGATATGGGACAAATAGTGTTAGCTAGTCTGCTCTGTACTGCCATAAGGGCGACCTGCAGACTGGCGTGTCTGTTGATAATGGACAAATAGTGTTAGCTAGTCTGCTCTGTACCGCCATAGGGGCGACCTGCAGACTGGAGTGTCTGCTTATATTAGGCGATTAGGGTTAACTAGTCTGCTCTGTACTGCTTAATTTTCGTCTACCTTCGAAAGCTAAATAAATTGATATACTCACATTAAAATGAATACACAAGTTATCCAGTATCTTGAAATATTCGGAATTAACTAACTCTTTTCGTAGCCTATTTCTCACGCCCTCTATTATTGACGTCTCAGTAAAAAATCTTCACTGAAAGCACTTAGCGCTAATTAATCTCGTATGCTGAATAATCTAACCTCAGTAACTTTGCCATACTTATTTGTCACTCATTCCTCGTGTTCGCTACCACTATATCAAGAAATAAATATTTAGTTGATGTAACTTCAATACATTCCAAATTCCTCTGTATTTTGAATTCTATTTCTATGTTGCCACAGTCTATTTCCGACTCAATTCGTCTATTCAAGCGTCCAAATGGACAAGCCAAACTATAGCTTCCGCCTGTTCTACACGAACACATCTTACATTGGACGGTCAAAGTGAGAACGTTGGAGCTCCCGTCGCCCTCAATATTAGAGGCTGTGCATCTGTAGACTCCAGCGTGCTGCCTCCGGGCGTGCTGAAGAACCAGGCTCTGGTTGCTGACGATTATTCCGGCGGTGAGGTTGTGGGCGAGAGGTTGACTCTGGGGAGACAAAAGCGGCAAGTGTAAAGCAATAAAACGGGTTAGGGGCTAGCCACGAGGTTGTGGGCGAGAGGACGACTCTGGGGAGACAAAAGCGGCAAGTGTAAAGCAATAAAATGGGTTAGGGGCTAGCCACGAGGTTGTGGGCGAGAGGTTGACTCTGGGGAGACAAAAGCGGCAAGTGTAAAGCAATAAAACGGGTTAGGGGCTAGCCACGAGGTTGTGGGTGAGAGGTTGACTCTGGGGAGACAAAAGCGGCAAGTGTAAAGCAATAAAACGGGTTAGGGGCTAGCCACGAGGTTGTGGGTGAGATGTCTATTCTGGGGAGACAAAAGCGGCAAGTGTAAAGCAATAAAATGGGTTAGGAGGTAGTCATGAGGTTGACAAAAGAGGTAAGTGTAAAGCTATAAAATGAGTCGGGATGAATTGAGAATTCGTTATTTTTATTATTATTATAATTATCTATTAGCACACCTGGTGTTAACAACACTCATAGTTATTATGCTAATTACTGCTTTTTAGCAATAGTAGAATAACATCACGATTCCGTACTACTATAGCTGATAAAACCCCAATAGGCGACCCCTGCTTTCGAGTGATTTCCCGGAGAATGACTAAAGAAAATATGAAAATTCTGAAGCATGGACCTGCATATTCAAGAGAAAAGAACGCTCTTAATTGGCTAAATACAGTAAAGAAAGAAATCTTTTACCAGTTGGCCATGAAATTCAGATCTGTATTTCTCCCACAGAACATGTAGTAGCGAGTAGCTTCGATGTACTGCAAGCTTTTCCGCGTATTTTCCCCAACTTCGAGATAAATGCCGAGAGATGGGGAAAAGCTAGGAGAAAAAGAGGGTAACTGTGAACAGACGAGGAAGGGAGACGCGTCGCGCACTCGACCGTATAATGTGCATATTGATAACATACTATCAATAAAATATATACGCAAATATACCGAAACGCACACTGTGTGCATAGGGGTTGAACCGTGAATTCAAGCGTATAACAATGGCACGATAATTACACAAGCCGTTAATTGAGAAAACAAATGGGACTTATATATACATATATTATATATGATCGTACAAAGTAAATTCTTACGTAACGTATGAAATATAGTGATTAGAGAGCTTGGTAAATTACGGCACTGGACCATCCTAACAGTTCCGTCTATAACTTTTAGGGTAATGTTGCTGACAATCAAGAAAATAAACACAGTCACACCGCCAAACTGCACAATAGATCATCACAAAATTGGATCAATTGCATCTCGCAACGTATATAACATTTCCTGTAAGTTGCCTGAAAATCGAAAATCTATGTTAAGTTGAAAAAAAACAGATAAGCAAAGAAACAAACGGTTGAAAACTAAATTATCCGTTCCTCCTACACATTTCTAACAATCCCTGTATATTACATAAATATCTATCCATACGTTTTGAGTTATCCTGGTTATAGACAAACGGTCACAAAGACACGCTGGTCCATCCATTCTGTTTTTAGCAGCGTTTTAGGCTTTCCGGTGTTGCAAGATGCTTCATTTGGGCTGTATTACCCGTCCGTGGGAGCTCAGGCGTGAAGTTTTAATAATAATAATAATAATAAAAGCTGATAAGCTTGT
Source organism: Parhyale hawaiensis (assembly GCA_001587735.2). Lineage (NCBI taxonomy): Eukaryota > Metazoa > Arthropoda > Malacostraca > Amphipoda > Hyalidae > Parhyale > Parhyale hawaiensis. The sequence continues at coordinate 8,442,824 of LQNS02278163.1, forward strand.
ATTTTTTAATTCATGCTTCGTTTTTCTTGCTTGCATGCACTATACAGTATGAGTATATATATACAGTATGTTTGGATGCATATGGGAGGAAGGAAGGCATTCTGATTCCATTGAACTTGCAACGTGCCATATGAATATTTTATTACGTAGCAATCTCCATTAACAAGGATAATCTAGTAGAAATTGCTTAATTTTTCTTCGTAGAATTTTCAATTATTTCCAAAAAACGTATTTTTAAAAGGGAAGGTATTAAAAACAATAAGAATATCATTAAGTTTCAGTTGCAATAATTCACGTAATTGAGAATGTATTTTTCGTGTATAAAAAGTCGAATAACTTTTATAAAGCTATGCCGTAAAAACTCGAAAAGTTTCCAAAATATCTATTACATAATAAACATTTAACTCTCTTTGATAAGAACTTAATTGAAAATAAAAAAAAGCGTTCTTGTAATGGAAGAGAGTATCATGATGATTTAGTGTCATGACTTCGTTGATTCACCGATTTATTTTTCAGAGATACCTACAGCTTTATTCTATCAAAGCTTAGCTTTTTTTTTAGAAAAAGTCTATTTCAAGCCTCCAGTCTCACATGTTCACTTAATCGTGATATTTTTTCTAAAACCTCATTTCCAGAGCAAATGCATCTCAATTGGTAAGAGTATCACTAATTTTCTATACTCTTCAGTTCACTTTGCTGCAGATACTCGTAGGACCTTGTACTAAAAAAAATTTCTCATGCAAAACTCCAGCAAGCTATTTAAAACAATAATAGCGCTAGGAAGTTTCAGTTTCTCGAAATTCCTAATTAAACAGGACCTTTTTTTCTGCACAGAAAACTCCATATGCACCAGCCAAACCCTGCTCTGCTAGCAGCACCGTAATCATATAAGCGAGTTTTTCCTTGACAATGTCCCGACTCATGAGCTGGAAATTTTCTTTGCCAGTTCCGGAAATTCCCTTGCACATTATGACGGGTTTAGCGCAAGCCGTTATCATTTGGGGAAGTACCTCCCCTCTCTGGAGCAACAAAGACCCTGTGATATCCCCTGAGTAGGTAGGGAGGGCTACTTCACGCTTCACCAACTCTTCTCATTGCGATTGTGCAGGAGCTGAACAGACCTTTTGATTTTTTGATGACTCAGTAGTCTTCAATTTTTTTAATGACACAAGAGAGGTTTCGTTTTTTCAAGCAGCTCGTAGAATTTTGGATCTTTTTCTGGTAACTGAAAGGACTTTTTCATTTTATTGGTTGAATAAATTGTCTAAAATTTCAAATGAAAGTAACAACTTTCAATTTATTTTCAAATTTCAAATTGGTTAAACTGTCTCGTTGATTTTTGAAAGAGCCGTAAAGAATATTCGATTTTTCATAAGTGAAGAGATTTATTTTTAAACGACTAAACATGTTTTCAGAATGTTTAAATCACTGAACTAATATTTGTATGGCTTCTCACACGTCTTTTTTTTTCAAGCGTCTGCACAGATAATTTTATTCATGTATAATTTTTTAAATAACAACGGGAACCTTCCCGAACTCCTCCGCCCTGTGTTCGAATAATTCAGTTTAAACCATACTCGTACAAAGTACACTATGGATGCACAAATTTGTTTCATTTTGCGCTTGTAATGTATTGATTAATGGCTACAATGACTCGCAAACTTTAACCTCAAAACTAAAAAAAAAAAAAAAAAAACTATCGACACTTCCGCACCAGCTATTGTAATTGCAATAAAAAAAAAATCGACAAAAAACAGTGTAAAAAATTAACACTTCTGCACCAGCTAACACAGTTGCAGTCAATATTCTGGGAGACAAAAGCTAGAATCCTTGTGGAAACCCACAACCCGCAGCTTGGCACAACCTCAACAAGTATCTGCAAGGCATTGAAATCCGAACAGATTTTGCGCGCGAGCTGAGGACACACGAGTACCGTATCAGAAAATAATAGGCATTTATCTGATGCATATGGGAACGGCAACATATAATCACTTGAAAATTTCCGATCAGGTAGAGCATACTTTCATTTCATTTCGTTGCATGAGCTTTTAATACCGCTGAAAAAGTAATAACTACCTTTAAATTAGTCATTAACGTGCAAAGCCAATTCTGTATCTGTAATAAATACCAATATTTACCCGATATGTTTCAGCAATACAGAATGAGTATCGATGTTATAAAGTTATTTTAGTGTATCACTAACTTCTCTTAATGTTTAGCTGGCACTGGACAGCAGACTTGGCTAAGTGCCACCTCGGCTATTTTGCTGCGTGTTGTTGTACCAACCTCTAGCTTCATTAAAAAACAAATACATAATAAAAACTTCAAAAGACGTCTATGGTTGCCGAAATGTGAGACTTTGAAAATTGTAAAACTGCAACTGCGTCGTCCTTAGTTTTTCATTTACGGCGCATAGCCATGTCTGCTTTTTAGTGCCTCATATACACTGTGCACAATCTAATGCCTTAAATTCGTCATTAGGTTATCATGCAGTATCCTAGTGTGTAGCTTCTATCAATGTAAAATAGATATTTATCAATTAAATTACTGTAAAAGTACACGTAACATATTACACTTTGTGATTTAAATCTCTATAAAGTAGAGAGAACTATCCAATGTTTTCCACTAACACACACTTCGTGCATATTTGAAAATAAATCTATTCTAAAAGTATCAATAACTCCTTTATACTTTCCATGGACACAACATGAATCTGTTCAATATATTTATTTAAGAAGTCTCAGCAAATACCCCATAATTCCCATCAATACGTAATGCTCTGATCCCCAATAGATCTTGTACAAAAGCGTCAACAACTTCCTTTTACTTGTCATCAGTACGCAATTTTGCATCTCCGTAACAAATCAGTTACAAAACATTATCAATTACTCCCTGCTTCCCCTTACTATACAAGAGCTACATCTGACAAACAAGCAAACAGGCACAAAACTTCACCCAACGCAGCTAATATCAATGTTCCCGATGCAATAGCATCACCGGGGTATCTGTCTTTTCTTGGTATGGCGCTCACTTTTTCAAGAAAAAAAAAAAGAGCAGAAAAAACCGTAAAAACACAACTCCTGTAGCTTCGGGCGGGACAGACAGACTCGCTTTAATAAAGTTCCGACAGGAATTCTTTCGTTTATTCTTAGTTTTCGTTGCCGATTCCGTTAAGCAAAAAACCCTGGTCCGATTTTTATGAAGGTCCCTCCTGAACGGGACAGACAGTTGGGGGTCATACTGCTGCTTGCAGCTTATGTTTATGTCACAGGCAGAAGATGAACGATGTCAGTTGTGTCATAAATCGTGAAATTTTCCCTTACGGAAAGCTCCTGAGTCTGTCGCTTCATCTTGAGTATTTGCAGATATGAAAGTAGCAGAGTACCAACACTAGAACTTCCACACCTAAAAAACAATACGATCGTTTTTCTGGAAAGCTTCTTGTCTATTTTAAATAAAAGAGTTGTCGTAACAGTAAAAATAATTTTACTGCTTCTTGGGTCATTATTATTAAAGTTATATTTTTCATCTTGTGTTAATTATTTTATTCTTCAAATCGTAAATTTTTTCGCTAAATTTCGTATCAGGCATGTAAATATGCATAACGTGGATATTAGTAAGCTCCAGTTGTGCAGTAGAAGCCCGTAGGCAATCTTCGTTTGAACAACTCTTTGCCATTGTAAGTACGTAGAAAGAACCGGCGGCGGGCGTGCGAACTGCTCTTGCTCACGTGTTTTTAGTTGTACATGTCACTGATTCAAAACTACATAAGTAGCATGCAAGTATATGCCGCCGGCTCAGTGGAAGTACTCTACTAATTTTTTACTCCGCAATTTTTTATTGGGGAGGGGAGGGGGCAGAAGAAACCGAAAATGATAATATTACTACTTCTCGCTGGTAGCAAGCTGCAACGCCACCGGAGGGGGGGGGGGGGTGCTCTCGTCGTTCGCGACGATTTTGTGTACACTCATCGGTGTTCGTGTGGGCGGCGTTCAAGTTCGTGTGCTGTGCTGCTCGCGGTATCGCAGAATAGGTTAGGTTAGGCAAGGTTCGGTTAGGAGGTTAGGTTAGGAGGTTAGGTTAGGAGGTTAGGTTAGGAGGTTAGGTTAGGAGGTTAGGTTTACAGGTTAGGTTAGGTTTGGCTAGGAAGTGGTTATTTTAGTGTGAATCGGCAAGAAAGCTTACTTGAACGCACGGACAGTGATCTACGCACACAAAATCGTCGCGAACGACGAGAGTGTAACCGGGGGCAACTATACACGTACTACATACGAAGAAGATGTTTCACTCGCGGGATGGCTTACCTAACACCAGCTTATCCATACCCGAAAAGTATCAATGCATTCGAGGTAGCTACTGTTTACCATAGCGAGAACCATCGCTGGTAACTCACCTCGTGGTACCACAAGATCTTGTAGGCCGGGGGACTGGCGTCTACAATGCATTCGAAGTATAAATCATCTCCTTCCTCAATCGCAGACAGGTTCACGGATCGGCCTGGTTTCAAGACAGCGGTTGGTGGATCTGACGAAAGAAATAAACATTACATTCACCTTTACTCACATTACTTCAAGCTCGTTCAATAGACCGGTTAATGAAGGTGATTAAGTTGGCGACGTACAGTGATAACCGACGTACGTACACAAATAACAAGAGAGGCTTGTTGTAGCCGCAACAGTTGAGCTTCCGCTACCCAAAAAAAAAATATATATTAACCGTAGCCAAAATATGATTACAAAAGGGTCATGTACCCACGAGTGTTATAAGTTTAAAAATATTGCAGTTCTGTATTGACCGTGCTATCGTCTATGGAGCTCTACGTAAGCATAATTGCTGTCATATTCCCAGCTACGTAGTTTAATCGGTGATTATTTGTGTAATGTTTGCGGTGCCTTTCTTTAAAATAAATGTTCCAGGACAGTTATCTGCGGCACTGCAACCACTGTTGCAATCCGTGTTGTCGTCTTTTTGGATGCGATGGCCACATTATTTTTTAGTGATGGGATCACTGGCGTATCACAAGTGATTTGTGTTTACAACACGTCTCTAAGTAGCAACTTTTTCTCCGTTCAAGGCATTTTCTAAGCAAGGGATTTACGACAGTGGTTATTAAAATATAACAAAGAATGAGTGAAAATATACGAGAGATTAGTAAGCTAAGCTTATACCGGGGGCACACTCGACTTTCGTATGAACAACGTGATGCCAGGATGTGTTGCTCGCATGTCGTTCATGCCACCGTATCTATGCTACCGAGTTTAAATATATTTCAATATGACGAGTGAGCTTGCTTGCATGCATGATTGCATGCTTGTATATCACCGGGCACACACTCTTTGCAGTTATTCATAGGGAATAAACTGAGATGAGCTCGGATACATTTTGACAGAAATAATAATTCTCCAATTTGTTATTTCAATTCATAGTTAATATCTACAGCTCTGTGGCCAGTGTATCCTGGATACAGTGAATGATTTTTCAATTTACATATCTACGAAAAAATTTGAAGTGCATAACATTAGGAAACCCAAATTTTTCAGAAGCAAGTCTTCGAGCAGAAATTTTAGCTGCCAACATTCCTGATGTTTCAAGTCACAAACCAATGAAAACCCCTTGGGATTTTGTAAAATTTATGTTTGTACGGAAAGCTTAAAAACTTCATGATGTTGAACCCGCACAAAAAACTTTTTCACCGTAAAGCTTACGAACAAAAACTTTTAAATTTACACCAACTCTTTCACGCCTACTGTAAACATTTATAGGCGTTACAATTACCGCTACTCCTGCAAAAAATACTTAATTCAGGTACGAACGAGTTACGGAGTAACACTGCTAAATGCTAATGAATCTGATAAACTTGTTTGCTATGTTGTCGCAGTGCACCCAATATCTTCGCTATTATGCATATGGAATAAACTGAGAGGAGCCCAGAGATTACAAAACTATAATACTTCAATTTCTTATTTTTCAATTCATCATTAGCATAGATAAGCTCTGTGACCGCTGTATCCTGGATACAGCTCGATATTACTTTATTTCAGAAAACTAGTGCTATTCCTGCATTTTGGGTCTTACTTACAACATCAGAGATAAGCTACTCTAAGTTGGTGACTAGAGCAGAAGAAAATGGAATAGGTGCTTAGGATGGTCTTTAATGACCCAACGGGTCACGGCCAGTCTAGATTTTTTATAAAACCACTTGTAATTACAAACTATTAAGTTGACAACGTAGAAAGGTAAATTTTTATTTAAAAACTTCAAGTAGAAACCTAGATATTTACGCTGGAAAAAGGCATATTTTTTATGACGAAAGCTTATGAACAGAAAATGTAAAATTTAAGATGTAAAAACTCATCTTACTCATAAAAAAGCTTCCTAGAAAAACCTAACAAACTTGTTTCACAGAAAGAAAATGAGCGGTTTCTCTCCCTAGTCACGTACGACTGTGTTCTAACTTCCAGCATGCATCGTTGATCTTGAGAAGTTTTGTGTTTTTTCCTTGCGTTATAAAGCAAGCGTTTCATGATTTACTCCCAAATCCTCGGGTCGGTGTGACAAAAATGGCAAAAGTGGTGAATTTTTCTTGAAACTTTTCGAATTACACGAGATGTTGCAGAAATTTAATGACTTTGTAGGAGCCTTTCGAGCGGAGCGCTGTGCCAGGCTTTCCTGTTCCGGGCGGGCGGAACTAAAACAGTTAAAAAAAGTGTGAATTCTCAAGCACATTTTTGTTTTAAATATTTATATGGTTAATACTAGTTGTGCTATTGCATGTAATCAGAAGTTAACCAAGTGTTCCAAGAACTGACGTATCTCTCCTTGTCCTTAACCGGGCAAGTGACCATGTATGGTTCCTAGGAAAGTGATTTTCAGTTGAACGGGTTAACTGTTCGCTTTTGCCGTACAAGATATCTGAAACAACGGAATTTTCAGATGAAACGAAACTTTAATTTCAACACTGTGCAATTAATCTACCTCGTAAATGACGGTTTAAACAGTGCTATTCCTATGAAAACGCAATGTTTTATTCGGTTTAGAAAACAGACGAGCAAGTAATGGATGACAAAACTCTAAGGAAGATACTCCGTACATTTAACTTACTCAATGACATGTTGCTGCTAAGCACTAGGGGCAAAAATGTAACTAATGAACTCCACGAAAGGTTCTCGATTGATAGGCAACGGAGAACAACAATAATTATATGGGCTGCTCTGACAATTCAAGTTAGCATATATATTTCCAAATATGGCGCTAAATAGAACTCAAAAATAGAACTCAGCAAACAGTGCCCTTTTCTGCTGTTTTCATGGTACAGTGCACATTCGAATTATGAGATGAGTAAACACGTTCGAAAGAATAACGTGTTAGCAGTGACAAGTGACTTTATTGATCAGTACCTCTTTCTCTAATTCAAAGTTATAAGCAACTGTGCTTCATGCAATTAGATTAACTAATACCTTACGGTATGTGTTTAGTCGCTTGGTGGCAGGGCCATGGTTTCAATCCACGATTTTTCTTGCTGACTAACTACACATTCACGAGGCGCTCCATGATCTCATACTATTAAATCTGCCAGTTACGAATTATTTGTGTACTCACAGTATACTTCCAGTCGCTTGGTGGCAGTGACAGGCTTGAGTCGTCGGTCTTGCTGACTAGCTACGCATGCAAGAGGCTCTCCATGATCTTCTCTTTCCGGCCTGAAGTGGAGGACGCTCGCTGTGACAGAACTATCCAGGCTGGTCTCCTGAGGTGTCTCGCTATCGCTTCGTTGGCCCTGGCATAAACAAGCCACAAAAATACCTCAACTTTAGCCAATGTTTAGAAATCTGCTGCTTAACTGGGCCAAGATTTAGGATGGTGGCACTTAGTGCAGGATGCAGTGACCTCATTGCAATGAAGTGTTAATAAGAAGAGAAACTTGGATGAAGTACCGGGATAATGGGAGCTTGTTTTGTTGAGATTGTTTGTATGCGGTCATGTTTAGAGGCGCTAAAAATGGTTTGAAGTTGAAATTTATGACGAGTTTCTTACTTGACAACGTCACGATACAGTTGAAAGTTAGGGAGTGTTTCTTCGCTGAATGCAATGCAGTACGGTTAGAATATGGAGATGTGTGAACCATGTCAAAGTTTGAATGTAGGATGTATTTCTTAGTTTAATGCGTCACGAAAATTTAAAACTTAATAACTGTTTCTTTGTTGGAGAATAAAAAAAACGAACCATGACAAACTTGATATTTGATGAATGTTGTTTAATTGATTGCTTCTTGACAAAGAATAATTAGGGAACTTTTCTTGGTTGAATACGCCATGCTGCCTCTGGAATTTGAGGCTGATCATTTTTAGTTGAATACATGATACTAAAATGGAAATTTTGGCTATTCCTTCATTTATTGTATCATGATAAAGCATTTACGGTGAGTGGTTTTTTATTTGAATGCGTGAGCGTCATGCTGGAGTTAGAATTTGTAACGAGTTTTTTTTTACTACGAAGTCATGCTCGAGTTGAAAATTGAGCGATGTAACTTGAGCGATGTAACAGTGCTCTCCGCATTATGGATTTTTTTTACACGTTAATTACCCCATGTACCACCTGTGGTACACTGAGCACCAAGTACCAGCTGTCAGTGCAAGCAAGGAAGGCTGTGCATGCTTGCCTTGAATGAAATATACTAGTATTTATCATCCATATTAAATGTAGCTTGAATGAAATATACTATTAATTTTCATCCTTGCTAAATATGAATACAATCCGGCATGGTTATCCAGATTGTATTGCAGTACACTCCTTCTGTATAGATCGTTTTTATATACTGACAACTGGTTTGGCAATGCCTACCTTTAATATTTTCTCAAAGCATGCGTCTATTGCAAACTGTCTTAACCTTAGATCTCCAATAAAATATTTACTTTCCCATTGCGACAGCATTGTGTTCAACGTCGTCCAGCAAACAGAGCAGTGTTAAACCACCGTTACTTTTGTTCCAAGATGGCAATGCGGCAGTGCGGCTTAGGCACACGAACAAATAGAAACCACCGGTCCCGATTTCAAATGGCTTCAATTCTTGTGGCTAAGGTGCAGGACTGCAAAGTAGGGCCAGAAGGCCGAAAGTAGGGTCACATGGTCGCATTTAGCGCCACAAGGCTGCATGTCGGGTTACAAGGCCGCAAGTAGGGATAGGGACGCAAGTAGTGTCACAAGGCCGCAAGTAGGGTCACAAGGATGCAAGTAGGGCCACAAGGCCGCAAATATAAGGTTGCAAGGAAGTGCCGTCGTCTCTAGGCACACCCTTTCCTAGTAGGGTATAAAAGCAGTAGCACCGTATTCTAGCCAGCCTCTGTCGACCCGACGCAGCCTGGAGGTGGTCGTTACTCTAGCTCTTCAAGTTCTTTGAGTTGTACAGACGCTATCGTCCTGTACTTACTACGCAAGTGTACTAACATTCCTCGTCTGATTACTCTATTTTATGCCAGTATTATATAAAGTGCCTATCAATACCATTTGTGAAAAAGTCAATCTATGTCCATTACAATTATTGCCCTTTTATTCTCTCATTAATTATTGTAAATAGCCGGACCGTTACAGTTCTTCCTGTATGTCGGTTCCGTCTTTGTTCTGGCACCATTCAACTACCTTCTAAAGAGCGTCCCAGAAGCCCCGTGGGTGATGGCGGAGCTCTGCGGGACGGAACGAGCAGTTCTGATTAGCAGCTTCTAGCGCAAGGATTTCAGCGACGCGGGTTACCGCTGAACCTTGCCACCTTTGAATCGGCTTACTGCTAGGCTGATATTTACGAAGGGGGGCGCATCATCGTATTTTGGATTGATTCCCTGGGTGTGCCCCCTTTGGCTGCATGTTCTGGAGCTGGTCATCCCCCTCGCTGCTACACTAAGAGCCCCCTGCCGCGCCATCGGCCCCTGAGGACGGAAGGGCCGCATCACCGGGTCCTGCTTCCTCTCCAGCTGCACTTGGTATCTGGATCGCTTCATCGATTAGACTGTAAGGCAAAATCCCATAACTAAAAAATCCCACAATCCCATGGTCGTAATTGGGAATTTGTGACGGTCTACAGCAGTGTTTGATCCATTCGCTACAGCCTGTAATAACTATAAAGACGGGGAAAGTATATATATATATATATATAATTGCTAAGATAAAAAAACGGATGTGATACAGACTGATAATACGGCAGCCAATTATTGACTCCCAATAGGAAGGAATATTGCTGTTAATAGATAAGAATTACTTCAAATACAGAGTAGACATTTACATTTCATTATTCCATTTGAATTTCAAGTGCAGTGTACTTTCAATTCGGCATAAGGGAATTCTGCATGAAAACCCTACTTGAAACTTTTACTTTTCGCTCCAACTTTAAATTACACTTGAACGGAAAACTTGCCTTGAATTTCAGTAGTGATTGGAGTTATAGTTTGGCTCAAATGTCAATGTTTTTCGAATTTCTACTGTGCTACAAAGTCCACTTAGGTCTCTAATTTCAGTTGTGTCTCTAAATTCAATTGGGCTTCACGATATCAAGTTTTATAGTTTCATTTTGCCTGAAGTTACACAAGGCAAAAATTAGACGTCCTTCCCTGAAGTTCAATTCGCATTAGGCTTTATTGTGCTGAGACTTGTTTACCTTCTAGATTTCTGTATCAGGGTTTGCTTCAAGTAAAAAAATCTCTTGTCAGTAAAAATCTCTTGTTAGTAAAAATCTCTTGTCAATAAAAATCTCTTGTCAATAAAAATCTCTTATCAGTAAAAATCTCTTATCAGTAAAAATCTCTTGTCAGTAAAATGTCTTGTCAGTGAAAATGTCATGTCAATAAAAATGTCTTGTCAATAAAAATCTCTTGTCTGTAGAAATCTCTTGTCTGTAGAAATCTCTTGTCAGTAGAAATGTCTTGTCAGTAAAAATGTCTTGTCAGTAAAAATGTCTTGTCAGTAAAAATGTCTTGTCAGTAAAAATGTTTTGTCAGTAAAAATGTCTTGTCAGTAAAAATCTCTTGAGCCCATCGGATTTTCTTGTACCCATCAAATTTTCTTGTGCCCATTAAATTTTCTTGTGCCCATCAAATTTTCTTTTGCCCATCAAATTTTCTTGTGCCCATCAAATTTTCTTGTGCCCATCAAATTCTCTTGTGCCCGCCGAATTCTCTTGTGCCCACCAATTTTTTGTTCGTAGGTTCCATGGGCCAATAAGTTATCACACTTCAAATTACTTTCTACGTATAAGAACATTTCTAGCTTGAAGAGCCTCTGAAGTGGGCACTTAACGCCTAACTAAAAATCTATTCGGAATAAAAGTAAAAATTCCTCTATCCCATACTTCCGTTGGGATGTCCCATTATGCTAACTAGGCTTACTTTTATAACTATATATTTTAGGGCTATAGCGAATGTTTATGTATTTACAGCTTTCCTTGTTGAACGAAAACTGATTTGGAGAGAAGTGGTTATCGTTCGACCCTACGACCCTTCGTAGTCGACCACCGGGCAGGCGCACCGCCGCAAGACCGTACTCCAAAAATTAAATTTCAATAAATTAAGATCTCTTGCGCTTTGTCATTCTCCGCCATATCGCATAATTTGCGTAACCCTTCAACCACTGTAACTGCCCAGAATTTCTGAGGACTCTCTACATCCGCCAGCACATATTAAGGATATCAGACCAACGGATACATACGAATTTATACAAAATAGTGCCAAGCGAGGTAACCCATACGTTATGGCATAAGGGCATCCCACGCCCAAGAAAAAGGACGCAAGTAGGGCCACAAGGATGCAAGTATGACTACAAGGTCGAAAGTAGTGTCACAAGGACGCAAGTAGGGCCACAAGGATGCAAGTATGACCACAAGACAGAAAGTAGGGCCACAAGACTGCACGTAGGGCCACAAGGCTGCACGTAGGGCCACAAGGCTGCACGTAGGGCCACAAGGCTGCACGTAGGGCCACAAGACTGCACGTAGGGCCACAAGACTGCACGTAGGGCCACAAGACTGCACGTAGGGCCACAAGACTGCACGTAGGGCCACAAGGCTGCACGTAGGGTCACAAGGCTGCACGTAGGGTCACAAGGCTGCACGTAGGGCCACAAGGTCTCAAATGGGGCTGCAGGGCAGCATGCATAGCCCCTGGGGGGGAGGGGCGGTGGCAAGCAGGG
>LQNS02278163.1:8518767-8530340 GCA_001587735.2 Parhyale hawaiensis
GGAAACCTGACAAAAGTCAAAGGAAAACTTCCTCGGAATTATTAATTGTTTGAGGAAAGTTTTAATTCAAGAGTGCCTCAGAACTGGAGCGGCGTGTGGTGCTCTAATTCCGTCTTATAGTTCAACTTTCTTCCTTTGCATTTTTTGCAAATTAAATTTGGATCTTAGGATCGTACAAGGCATAGTTCTTATTTTTTCGTGTTATCATCGAGGCAATTTTTTTATGTATATGTGTGAAAGAGAATTCATTTTTCTTTTGCATTTAATGCAAATTCAATTTTGATCTTAGGAACGTACCAAGAATAGTACAAATTTTGTGTTATAATACCGGCAGTATTAAATAAATTATCCTTTTCTTGCCGGCGCTAGTGAATTGTTTTGGTTCGCACTTCGTGAAAATTTATTTTGGATCTTGAAATGGTCCAAGAAATAGTTATAATAGAGAAATTATTTAACCCTTCCTTATTTTAAGGTGCGCCATAGTAATTTTTAGTGACTTTTTACAAACATAATTTTGACTTTAGGGCCGACACAGAATAAATAGTTGAAACTTTGGGTTGCAATAGTGGAAATGTTAAATATTTTTCCTCTGGCAGGCGATAGCGAATTATTTTTGTTCGTATTTCGCTTAAATTTAATTAAATTAAATTGTCTAATAGAGGCACAATAACGCAGTTCCATGCATAATATTACGGCACGCGCTGGTCAATTTTTCCTTTCTTTAGTTGCAAAATTATTTGGCTCTTGAGACGGTGCAATGAATAACCAAAATTTACTCTAATAGGACAGGTGATACTTGGTAAGTGACAGCGAATTTTTCTTTCTTTGTATTTTGTAAAAACCGAGTTTTGACTTTGATATCCCATTAAAGAATATTAAGATCTATTTGTTAAGGAGAATTTGAAAAAATTTTCTTGTTCCAGTGCATAAAAAAATGTTTGTTTGCGTATCTCATAAATACAATCTGACATCCTCCAAGGAATGTTCCAAGTTTTTGCTATATCAGTCAAGAGGCAAGCGTATAGATATTATGCAGTAGTTACAGCAGAATATATTACTACGGCGTGCATAGTAAGCTTTCTTCTTCTCATATTTAACACGTTGAATGTTGGTTCAGAGATCCTGTAGAAACTTATTACTGCTCGTGTATTTTAATATATTACATTGGATATCGATCTTGTGCACACGGTTGTGAAAAAAAAAATTGCCTCGGCATTGCTGGCAGATTTCGGTTTGGTCTTTAGTTCATGCGAAAAAACACCAATACGCGATTATTTTTATGTTGACTGAGGCGGTACATATACAATTGTTTTGCGCACTACGGGGAGATTTTTTTCCATTGTATTTCGTGCAAAAAAAACTTTTATGCTATATTCTAAAACGCCTTATTGATACTCGTACGCTATGATAGGATTGTAACAATAGATATAAAGAGATATGTGTGTGTAATTCACACAGAAGGGAAATTTCCTTTCTATCTGCTGCAATCTCAATGGTAATCGTTTTGTCAAATGCGTCTCCGACTGTTTCAATGGAAGGTTGTACTGTGCCACAAGCACGGCCTTCTATTTGTGTTTACCCACCGGCCAGAGTGTGTGTCGGCAACATTTTAGTGATATTCAAGAGTTTTATAGTAGAAAACAGATATTTCTAGATATGCGACATAACAATTCACTTACCTATAACAGTCAGATTGACCTTGTAGGTAAGCGTAGGGCTGACCTTGAAGTCAATTCTGCACGTGTAGGTCACCTCATCAGAAGCCTTGACTTTGGACAAGGCGAGCACCGACCTCGATGGCAAAAAGACGACTCGGTTGTCCAGCAGAGACGAGTTCTTCCAGTGCACCGCAGAGCCCGAGCGCGCGTCGTAACTGCGGGAGCAAAGTACCGAGTTTAGTACCTTTCTTGCTGCTGTTTTTGGTGCGTAAAGTGAAGGAGTGCGGCGAGTTTCAGTGCAATAGAGCATAGTAAAAAGTGAGTCAACGGGGGATATTTTGCTAAGGAATTTGGAGGAGGAGTAATGAAGGCTATGCAGCTTAGGGTAATCTAAAAAGATTCGGCTATGGAATTTGTAACAGGAAATGCAGTAAAAATGCAAAGAACATGCGAATATCTGAAACTAAGCCTGTATGAAAGGATTGGTTTGAGGCATTTGTACCAGAAACTGAAATAATAAAGTAGGGATAATCCGACTATCAGCAACTGAGCCAAAGAAAATGATTGGATCAAGGTGATTATCAGATCATTGGAAACGGACGAACTAAGGATGCCTTCGCTTGGGTCGTCAAAGTCGATCTAAGTCAAGCACACTTCACTTAACTTGTCCGGACCTGCAGACAGGAGCTTTGGCTGTGTCACTTTGAATCCCGTTGCAATTCTTAGAAACATTTCGATTTAGTTGAACCGACTGAAATTTCCATTTTACGAAGTAAGATTGAGTTCGTTGACGTCTCACAGGTGATCAATTTTGAGTTAATGCCAGAAACGTGAATAAATGGGTCGAAGCCAGGGCACCTGTCTGCAGTTTCGGACAAGTTAAGTGAAGTGTGCTTGGTTTAGATTGATTTTGATGACCCAATCGAAGACACCTAAGATACGTAATCTTACAGGGAGGCGAAGCTGAGCTTTTGGTAGTAGAAAATGAGATAGTTACATGAGCATAACTCGAGCATCATGAAATTAATTAATAAGGAATGACTTGGCCAGGAAATTTATAGTAGTAATCGAGTTTATATAATATATTGTAACTTGAGTCTAGAAAGCGAGCCAAAAGGGAATGCTTGGCCCGCAGAAGTAATAGTAGGAATGAAGTCAATGGTGCATGATTGGTAAAAAAAAGTGCGATTATGCTCAGAATAAGTTGCGTAAATATAGAGAACGAAAGAAAAAAGAAGGTCGGTCTAGTGTGTACAACATGAAAAGCTGAAAACGCTTCAAAATTACAATTCCAGTATATTTTTAAAACCTGAATCGCTGTTGAAGAGAATCATATAAACTGAGAAATTATAGACGCTCAGAACCTTAAAGGATCTTGACTTTGAAGCGTTTAAGAGGTTCGGTCTCTCTAGAGTTTCAAATAAAGAATATTCCTGGTTTTTCCATTAGAGTAGGAATTGTCTGCAATTGAATATAAGCTTCAAACGAAGAGCATAATAGGATTTATCTTGCTTTCCTGGAAACACAAAGAATATTGTTGGCTTGCTGTCTCTGATATACATCAGCGGAATGGCTTGAATTTTCTTTCGTCTAAACACGTTCGGGCAAAGTACGATATTTTCTTTTAAGAACTCGCATACTTCGATCCACCACAACACCCTCTTCACATTTCAGTATTCCACAGAATATAACATCATAATTTCTTTGAAAACTGTAAAATTTTCGTAGTTTTTTCCATTCAATGCAGTTTTGGTAGTTCTGTTCTTTGAAACACAATAGAATGTTAGCATTTTGGTACACAAAACATTCCTGTAAAAGTTTACAACTTTTGTTACTCGAAACAAAGCCGAAAAATTCGTATTTTTAGGTTTTCGAGATAAAAAAGCCCCGGCCGGTAGGAAGGATATTCCGGGAAGTGAGACTGCGAGGGAAACCATAAGAAACTGCCAATACTGTCAGACAGTGGCTCTCTTGGAGTCCATCTGTCTTACTGACGGGCTGGCCATCATCTAGTGAGCTGTATAGAGGCCTTGCCCAGCCTGGAATCCTCTGGAACTGCGCAGCTTCTGCATTCTGAAGCCTTCCTTGCGGTATTTGATTTCTAAACTTTCATGGACAAGATGGACTTCCTTTTCAAACCCTTTCTTGGTGGTAGACGTAGTAAACTAAAATATTGACTACCCTGTATGTAACCCCAGGTATTGGTGGTTCCAGACTACAAAGGATACTTCGGGACGCTCACTTGTGTTGGCCACAGTGTACCCGGGGTCGTACTTGGACAACAATGCTATAGAGGCATTCGCTTTTCAAACGAGTGGCAGCTGATCTAAGGTTACCAGTGCCATCAAATAGTGTCCCCTGCAAACTAGTTTTTGTACAAAAAGGATCATTCAATCATGTTTTCTTTACAATATCATAGTAGCGTTGTTTCTACGAAAATTGAAGCTTAACCCATTATCTGCTGATATTATTTAACAACTGGGCTTGGCACCGGATGCATTCTGATATGAATATCATGGCACACCATCAAAGTAAACGCAGATGCGCATCATCGTACGGCAACGTTGTCTTGATGGGCTAAAATTTAGTGATAGACTAATTTGTATGTTTACAGTAGTTGAATGCCTTTGCTACAAACGATTTGAGAGACTCTGTTTCAAAAGGCCGTTATCGCCCTGACCTTCAGTCATTCACCAAGAGTATGCAATAACCTATATTTTCTTGTTCTAGGGTGAAGGACTGTCTACTCTAAAACACCTATTAATTTCCTGAAGGCGTACATGCAGCAAAATACTTTACTGCTTTTTATTATAGGGTTAAACAATGTCGCCTTCCATACATTTACTAATTTGTCAAAGGCTAGTATTACTAGCAAATAAATTACCATTAAAAACTCTTAGCTCCAAATCCTTGAAACACTCAATTTCCTACAGTGTCCACCATGAAAACGTACCAGTTCCCTAAAGGCCGCCAATTTCCCCAAATACCATTAAAGGCCTTAGCTCCAAATGCTTCGAAAGACTCAGTTTCCCAAAGCGTCCATCACCATAAAGACTGTCGCCTCCCAAAGACCGCCATTACCCCCAAAGGCCATCAATCGGACAGTGGGGAGCGCCGGTCCCCTGCAAAGGGCCGCAAATCGCCTTTACGCGCCCCAAAGATCATCCCTCCTAACCGCAATAAAAACTGTCACACCGCATCGCCCACCAGAGGTCGCTATAATGTTATTGTTAGCAGCGACTAATTGGATCAGTGCAAAAGGTTGCAATGTTGTGTGACCGCGACGAATGTTATGGTCCTGTAGGTCAGGCGAAAAGGTGGCACTCACGTATTGTGATGTGTATTATTGCCTAAAGTATACATTAGGGGAGCTGCATTTAGCCTTCGAAACTGGGATATTTTGCAGTTTTGAGGTATGTAAAGCAGGGTTGAACTTTATCGGGAAAAGTACATAAAGGGAGTTGCATTCAGTCTTGAAAAATGGAGTTTTATGGTACTTACGTAAAACTACATTAAAGAAGTTGTACTGCATCTGTTTAAACCACACCTGTATAACAGCTAACCATTTTGAAGAACTGCATAAACAGTTATGCAAAACGTTTGAACTGTTAACTGTTCATGAAAAATTTTTATTAACCAATTTAAGAGCTTGGTATCGCAGTAGTACTTCAATAAAGAAATCAATTGATATTTTGTTAAAGTTTGTAGTCCAACTGAGCATAGTACACCCTACATCTTTTAAGGGTTTAAACGTTTTGCAAAACTGTTTAAGTAAGAATGAATAACTGTTGTGCAGGTGTGGTTTAAACAGATGCAACATGTTATAATTCATGGTGTTTGTTTAAAACAATTAGAGCATTGGTTTAACGCATGTAGGAAAAACAGTAGTTAGCTGTTGAAATCGGGAATGTCTCTAATATAAATAGGTGAATTAAGTAGAATCAATTGGGGAAAAGAGGTAGAATGAAATACTACTTATGCAAAACGATGGCAATGTGTAAATTTTAATACTATCATGCATGGATTTTAATATTTTTGCAACATGGCACGAATATTTTTCATAACACACTGTATATCATATGCATATATGAATCTACTATATAATTCGTGTATTTCATATTAATCGTATTGGGTTAAATAATATTGTTGCATTTGTTATCACATAAAACACACCGTCATATCAGTGGCAGTAATGAATAGCAGACTCTAAACTTTCTTTTTTGTGACGCAAATATTTATACATATAACTTGACGTTACGGCAAATATTTTATACATATAAATATGACGATATTACACGTCAGTTTTAGTGGCACAAAAAAGCATTGCACTTCAATGCAGTATAAAAATACTAACTAAAAGCCGTTGGTGCGATTTATTGACGCGAAAAATAAAACATATAACTACGGGCTAGAAATATTAGCGTAAAAGAAAAACATAAAACCGTGGGCTTGAGATTGCAGCCAGAAGCTCTGAGCGAGTCATTATCCTCCACAGTAATAGCTCATTTTCTTCAAAACTGCGACCACCGGCAAATTCTGGAAATCCTTCTTTTATGTACTTCTTACGAGTATTTATGTGCAGCTAACAGCCGGGATAATAAGGTCTAAAAATATTGCAACCTGTAATGAAGCAGGTGAAACTAAAACTTTGGATATATAGATTGCGGGAAGTTTTTATGGTACGAACATGTGAAAGATATTCATAAATAATTCGCCGTAAATTTATGGAAGCTTAGAATACTCAAAGTGACAGGCGCTTCCTAACTAACGTTTGTGAAGCTGCTTATGGTTCAGCTTGGAGTCTTAAATATTAAAGGGAAGACGCTTCGTAGAAAACTTAAGGCGCTGTGAACAGCTTAAGGTTGAGCTCCGAATATCAACTATTTTGATTATTGTATTGAGGCGCTTTATCTTAAGGCGCTTTGTAAGTTACTAATAACTAATAGATACCATACACACGCAGACGTGTCGAATGAAAGACAGAGATAAACAGGCGTAGAGCGATGGAAAGATAGTGTGGCAGATAAATAACAGCAGTCACTAGAAACTTCGCAGGTTACAAAGAAGCGTTTTCTACAACTTCCAGTGAGCTGTTTGCAGATTAGATCAGATTATTAGGTAGATCTAAAAGAGGAAGAAACAAGGGACATATAGCATATCTATAGAAGCGGGGAACCCCTGCACGAAGGTGTTCCAACGCAGGATCAACGTGCACGGGACAGCAAGTCGGAGAAAGAAGCGAAAAACCGAAAAAAGTAATATCAGTATGAGTATGAAATCGGAAGGAAGCAAAGTGGACACGAACAACGGACGTCCTGAAGGCCTAGCAATTGAATGTTAACGAATAAAATAATAAAGCATAAACTTCTCACAGAAATTAATGACCAGTGGAATTTGCAACGAAATTATTTCAAGCATGTGCTTTGTTGAAGTTAGATGGAAAAACATGACATCTCCTCCTTGTGAGAAACTCACACGCACCGGTTCGTGCTGCAGATATAGGTCAATTGGCTCTAGAGGAGTGGACGGCTGTAGTTGATGACAGGTCACCGTCGATGGAAGGTTTTATGCAACGACCTGTGCCCCCTACCTACTCATTGCTGGGAAGAGTAAGCACCCCCACGACAGCCGCGCAGATGTTAATTAGTTGAGTCAGCGCATCGAACGCCGCATGAGCTCGCTTGCCTGGATTGGCATTTTAACCTGCAACGTCCGGTGCCATAAGCTTAACACGCTAAGCTGCCACCATACCGCAGGTATGAGCGAGGAATAATAACAATTCGCAACGCATTGTAAATCGGTATGAGATTAACGCTTGACACTTCATCCGAAGGGACAAAATGGATACTCGAGACTGACATTAACACGCATAGAATTGGATTATTTGCATCGAAATTAGTGAATGAAAACACAACCTGCGAAAGCTGTGCCAGTTGACACAACAGTTTTAAAATTATCCTACGGGAGACCCGGATGCCCAAAGCCCCCTGTTGTGTCTTAAGTCATTCAATAGTCGCTCATGACATTAAAGGGCTGACTGAAGCTCCTTCTAGTTAATGAAGGCCACTTAAGGCAATGCGCGGCCGTCATCTAATTAGTATTGCTCTGCGACGGAGTGATTAGGGGCAGCCACGGGACAGCGGGGGTGGGAATAGCTGCAGTTTTTCCTTGCTACAGCGTAAGTTATAAACTGGCAGTGATGCTCATCAGGAGTGAGGAGTCGGATGGGTTAAATCCAACTCCGACCCCTGATCAAATTTAATAGCTGACTCAGACTCCGGTTCTTTAGGCCCAACTTTAATGTACAACTCTTACCGACTCCGACTCCCTTTCTTTCATAAAAACGGCCTAATTTATCCGATTCCGGTACTTTTTAATTATTTATAGACATCAAAAATATCCGACTCCTTTTTTTTAACAAAATGGGCTCACCCTTACCGCTCTCTGACTCCTGGCCACCAAAATGTAAGACTCATACCGACTCTAACTCCGATACCCTGGTTAGCACGACAGTCATACAAACGTGTGTTCCTTCCGCTCAGAGTCCTTATGCGTGGCTGTGTCCGGATAAACAACACAAAAATGCAAAGTTCTCAAGTTTTAATCCACTCAAAATTCAGAACGCTATATCCGAAGCTGTACTAGTGACTTACTGAGCAAATTCACTTCACGGCTGACATTTAGCAACTCTTTTTGGTACAGGAACACCTATGTATAAAATTCTTTTGACGATGAGCTGAAGGGCGAGGGGTGGCATGGGATGCTATAGGATAATCACCTTTATTTTACAACAATTACTGGGCAGCGGCTCAATCGATTCCACGTGATGCAAGGAGTCATCCAATCAGTGATTTGAAATCGAAAAAAAAACGAATCATCTTTTTTAATGAAACAAATCTTCAGCGATTGCAGGTATGAAACTTTCAAGGTTCAGAGCCTTCAAAGTTAAGCATGATAGAGAGACTATAGATAAAATATATAGAGTATAAATTAGCTCAGCCCCAGTAAGAAAGAAAAACTGAACTGCATATTTTCTATACTGCAGTGCACTTGCTGTTGCATGTAATTGATGTAACTCGTAATCATTTTTCTCAACGCATTGGTCACTTTAAGTCTATTTCCTGCACAATGGAAAACAACTATTTTTGCGCTTTAATTTGCGCTTTGCATTGTTTGTTTTCAATACACTGGTATACACACGCTTCCCTTGTTTCTGTATATATTTAAGTACAGTGCTATATACAATGGGTGCGGCTAGATTATGCAAATCGTATTTTTGCAATAAAAATTACATTTTGCAAGTTTTACTGCAAAAATCTTTATGTAATTAGTCTTAGCTATTGGGGGATATACGTAGCAATATTCACTTCAATATTTCCACTTTTAGGAAAATTAGAAAAAACTGCGTTTTTAGGTGTCCGGCTTGATTATGCAGAGGTAAAAATAATTGTTTCTGCTGTTTCAAACGCGTTTGTTTAACAAATATCAATAAACGAGAAGGTAACGCAAACACAATTGGTAAAATGCTCTTCATTTCACTTCAGAAGTTAACATAGCCTACCTCATTTTTGAGGACCTTCACGAGGCGCTTGTCAACAGATGAAGTAAGATTTAACACTTCACAAGGTTTGGTCGACCTACAGGCACCTTCACCTGCATTCCGAAGAGCATGCCGGTTGTTATATTGCTTTCCATCAGCATAAATATTCCACTTGATGATGACCTATAAATTTTCAATGGGGTTTAAATCTTGACTGTTGAGGGAGCCAAACCAACAGATTGCGTTCTTTGCAGCCATGATCCAAGAACCAACTTTTTGTATAACGGGACTTGTGCGCTGGTGTATTCTCCTACTGAAATACTAAAGATTTTCTATCCAACAAAGTTTAGCCTTCCAACCAGAGAACAAAGTATGCCTTAAAGAGCTGGCAGTATCCCTTAGAATCTATTTTTACCCCTTCTATCACCCTACATGGTCTAACAATATAATTTTCTTCGATTCCGGACCAGAACATTACCCCTCCGCTGCCTTGCTGTCGGCGAATCCAGGTACTTATAGGGCACCCTTTCAATACCCAACCAGACGACCATCCATCTGGTCTATGGCGCGGCATTCATCGGTGAAAACAACATTAATAAAATTCATGTCAAAATATTTTTTAGTCCATGAACACGCCTTTTCCTGTGAAGTTTGCTCAGTGGCGGTTTTTTAGCCCCATTCTTCACTTCTCACGGCTCCTCAGCGGCTCACACTTCGAAGTTTTTCCAATTTGCGGTGCTCCAGCTGTATCAAAAATTCTTTTGCCAGTATACTGAGGTGTTCTAACCATCTCCCTAGCCATTTGGCGGTTATCCCTATAGGTAAGTTTCCTGAAACGAGCTCTTTCAGGTACTCTCCCACAGCTCTTACCATTTATTACATATGCTTTGATTGTTCGATGACCTCTACTCATTCTTTTTTAATATTTCGATGGTAGTCACTCCCTTGTTAAGCATTAATGTGATTTCACTCAATTAGAATCAGTTAATCCAGTTTCTCCCCATTTTTGAACCCTTGCATAATCAAGCCGGACACCTAAAAACACAACTTTAAAATTTTCCTAAAACAGGGTTATTGAACTGAATATTACTTTGTATATCACCCGAAGTGGAAGAAAATATCTTGATTAAAGGAGTTCCATTAAAATTTTGGCAGTAAAAGGTGGAAAACATAATTGTTATTGCAAAAACACGATTTGCATAACCAAGCTGCACCCAGTGTATGTTCCGTTTGTTGTACCTTACCATGTTTCTGTGTATACGAAGCTATTCAAGTACACACTGCTACATCTGTGTCTATTGCTTTATAATGAAAGTAATAAGCGATTGCCACTCTGATGCTCACAACTCAAAACCGCGCGCAGCAGGTTTTAATGTACTAAATAACTTTCTTTCCCCCTATGTTTTTTCCCTTGTTCTACTCTCCACAAGGCACTTTCTGCCGTTTATAACTTACCTAAGCTTGTTTAAAATTTTTTCCTTTTAACTATAATTCACGTTAAAATCTATAGTACAAAGTCCAAGTTATTATCCTCATTCTTATTTTCGCTTTCCGTCGTGTTCGTTTTCTGTAGGGCGCAATGCTATTTCTGTCGCGTGCAATCTAAGTAACCCGTTATTTTTCTTCGCTGTGACCCGTCGCCCAATTTTCGTCTCGAGCACACGCAAGCTGGACTCTCTCTGTCTTCCATACTCAGCACACATACCGACGCACACAGCGCATACAATTCTTTCTAAGCCTGCCACAGCAAGAGAATGCTGAATAGAATCATCTACTGGGCCAAATGCCACAATACTTTCCTTGGTCACGCCATGTTTACCATTGGAGAGTGATAAAGGATTTTACGGTGGCAGGTCTGGAACCTTGTGTAGCAAGAGACCGTTGCGGCAGCCTATTTCTAAGGGCGCCCATGCTCGTTGCAGTTCTTTTCTTGCTGTATTTTGGTTATGAGATAATCAGAAATGAAAATAAGGCCAGCAGTAGGGTCCCTTTCCAGTCCAAAGGGCTGTCAAGGTTTGCTTTAGTGTGCGGTATTGCGGATGGGGAACCTGGAAAGTTTAAGTTGAATCTCCAGGGGAAATTTTTGTCGAAGATAGAATCATAAGAGGGGAAAATACTGGGAGGAATGGAAGCGACATGGGCTTGCGTGGTGGACTGTGCAAGGGAGTTTTTTTTTTCTTGAATTCGCAGTTTTGTAAACAGAACCTAACTTTATCCTACCATACTTAACCTAATCTAACCTAACAGAACGTAAGCTAGCCTAACCTAATGTAACATAGCTCTTACTAGGTTAGCCAGGTGCAATGTATCAAGAAGGTGGATTTTTAACGAGTACTACAGAGTGTCGATACAAACTTGGAATTCCAAGAACGAGG
>LQNS02278163.1:8530440-8563036 GCA_001587735.2 Parhyale hawaiensis
GAGTTTCTATACAGGATCAACGCGCATGGTAACAGCAAATAGGGCAAGAAGAGGACATATAGTGGAATGTAACAACAGTTGGTGTGTGAAAGTGTAAGGCAGCAAAGTGAGCACGAACGAAACACGCCCCGAAGGCGTAGTTATGGAAAAAAGGTAACCTGCAGGGTCCCCTGGGGTCGCTACTCCCCATAACATAGGATGGCCGAACCTAACTAACATATGGTTCACCCTATGCCCCTTGATTGGTGGAAAGCTATTTCGTCGACGAATGAAATCAAGTTGAAAACGAAACTATCTGATGGAAGAAACAAAGAAACAGCTAGGATACATATGAGTGCCAAGGAAAGCTACGGTTATCATCAGTGCTTTGATTTTAGCTCTTGCAATGCTAGAAGCTCATTCAAATGTTAGGCTCATGTATACTTCTGCCATCATCTGCAATCTGGCTTAATTTTTGCCTGTTTTCTTTAAGCGTAACAAAAAATGGACAGCTACATAAACAAACAAATAAATAAACAGATAAATAAACAGATATATACACATTGACCTTTATTATATTGTCTGTTCTCGAGATGAAATTTTATGGGCAACAGTATTTCAGTTTCACAGACATTTTACTAACAAAATAGTGGAGCAACCGGAAAGAAATAGTTAGAAATATATCATCTTCCAACTAGGATACACAGAATCATTACTTTCATCTTAAGATAATTTTGCCTCCAGCTGTTCAACTACCATCTGAAAATTGAGAGACCACCTCCTAGAGTGTAATTCACTGACTTCAGTGACCTAGGAAATTGCTTATCTTTTGCACCAATAAGATTCGTGCATGAGAAATGTCTGAAACATTTGAAGACGAAATTTACGTGGGAGAAAATGAGAAATTGCAATTATTAGATTCCTGCAGAAGAAACTAGCGAGAAGTCGTAACTTCACAAATTATGGGAAAATTTTTTTGAAACAGTCCAATCAGAAAATTTCCCAGTATGGGAAAGTGAAACGGATTACAGAGACGCAAATACACGAAAATATTCTATTGAGATATAATCATAATAATCCAACACTGAAAACTGCTGAGACACCTGGAACAAATCCAAGTAAATCTGGAAAATTCACTTAAGCGAAATACAAAATAAAAATTTTTACTTTCTTGACGAATCTACACGAGAAATAATCTACAGAAAATTTGCAGTGTGTTCCTGGCACCTTACAAAGCAGTCATAATTAATTTTATGAAGAGGTCGTCCACCAGGGCGTGGCGCACAGTTGGTTGTTACAGCGATGGAAAACATTTTTCCAGTTTTTGCTGAAATCGATTTTCAGCAGAATCGAAAGTTTTCATGAAATTAAACAATGTTTTTCATCGTTGCCCTGATTTCAATTTTTATTTTCAAGATCTGCTTTCCAGTAAGGAAATGCATCTCAGGTATACTCAGTAAACTTAAATTATGTTCTGCTCAGCGCCACCATCATGTTTTATGAGATGGATTTTGAAATTTTCCGTTCCCTGGTTTTACGTTGAAAATTTTGATTATTAATTGCGCCGACGAGATTACGCCCAATTATCATTTTTAGACGTTTTTTTTAATTCAATTCACTGTTCCTAATAAGGTTGAAGCTTTTGATTGTTTTCGTACTCTCTTAATGACACCGACAAGAGAGTAAATTATTCTTTGGAAAGCAGATTTCAAAGGAAATATTTTTACGCTGAAACTTCAATCAACATTTTTACGGGACCAATCACGCCTAATACGTTTAACGAAAGAATTTTCTCACGATAATCTCATCTTATTCTCCTCGGAAATTTTTCTCGGAGAAGATCAAGGAGAATTTGAGTCAAATGAATTTTATGCAATTGGGCATGCCTTTCAAATTGGTTTGAAAAGGTTGACCTAGGAGCGAAAGTTCAAGAGGTGAAAACATGAGCAGCGATAACTAACAATAAATTATTTTCAATGCTGCACTGTAAAGATATTGAAAAAGCCTTTACCTCTTCGGCTTCGCAATATTATATTTAGTACATTGCAAAATAAATGATAAAACGATATTTATAACATATATAGTACATTGCAAAATAAAAAATAATAAAAAAGGTAACGTAAATGCCAAATGGCAGTACATGAACGAAATATACATATTCACAAATGTCGACCACAGAAAGCGCTTAAGCGAGTTCTGGCTATTTATGCATTGTAAATTATAATTGTGTTTTATATTAGGAATCTATTTCATTGTTTACAACATGCATTATACTGAATTTTACAGACATCAGTTGAAACTTTTCGTTACGTTCAAACTTCGTTGCCTAGAGAAGATTTCGGCGGAATTCTAAAGTTTGCAATAATAAAACGTTGTTCTTCAACGGTGTCCTTGTTTCAATTTTCATCAGTGAAACCCAATTTCTTACAGGAAAAAGCATGCAGATATTAATAATAAACAAATAGCAGGAGCTAATTATGTATCGATATGTAACATGAGAACGGCTAAATTCCAAAACTCAAGGCATCAACAATAACCACAGGGCAGCAGATTATTTATATATTAGAGTACAGTATAGGAACAACAACTTCAGAGGTGCCCTAATCCATTAGTTTCAATGCGCAAACTATGTTAACGTTCCAATGCCTCTGATAGTCTGCTACAACTAATAGTGCCTAAGTTCTTTTCCTCTCTTTTCACTACCTCCAAGCGTTGGAAAATTAAAAGATATATCTATCTTCCTCAGTTATCTAGATGACTTGGAATAACGGCAATACCTAAAAGAGGCCCGAAGCCTATGTTCCAGCACCTCTCTGGGGAAGAGCCTGTTGCAAATAACATGTGTTTGACTTCATGTCTAATTGAGGTAGGCGGTATTCATTGGATGTATGTTCTCTTGCCTGTGCACACTTGCTGTTTGTTATTACCTGTGCACACCTGCCGTTTGTTATTGCCTGTGCACACCTGCCGTTTGTTATTGCCTGTGCACACCTGTCGTTTGTTATTACCTGTGCACACCTGCCGTTTGTTATTGCCTGTGCACACCTGCCGTTTGTTATTACCTGTACACACCTGCCGTTTGTTATTGCCTGTGCACACCTGCTGCTTGTTAGAAGGATTCGCAGATTTATGATGCTGATGCCACACGGCAGTCAAAAGAACGAGTATCGTCATCTTTTCGTAAGAATGCGCTGAAGTGCCCATTTAAATAGCACACACTTGCAAAGAATTTTGAGTTATAAATTCCTCCAGACATAATGATATGCCCGAAATTTAACTAAGGGAACTTGCGGAGTAAACTGAACTGACGGTAAACATTTTACACCATTTCTTGGCAATCTCAAGGCTGTGTTTACAGGAGTTCAACATAACGTTCAACACGCTAGTCAAAAGAACGAGAGTTCTTTTGACTAGCGTGTGTCATCGCCTTTATACGGCGATGAAGCAATGTTCTGGTTCGAGAAGCCGTTGTTTTATTTATCATTATAGGTTAATTTGCTATTGCATATGAAATTTTCTGCTTTGTGCCATATGCGCACCTTTCTCTTTATTCATATAACATATACGAATTTCAGAAAACATGTTCTAAACATGGCCAATAATCTAGCAAAATACAGAAGTTTAATTTGGCATTATTTTCTGCAGCGCGTATGCTCTACACATGGTATTTTTGGATTCCATTTCTCCAAGTTTTCATCCATCCTCACCGACCCATACTTTCCATTACTATTCACTGCGTTTCATTGTATCGAAATAGGCATCACTGTGTACAAATGCACAAACAGAATTTTTTCCAAGAAATGAGGTTTATCATTACCATCAGTGAATACTTTATCTAAGATATCACAAAATGCACAATGGTAGATCATGGTTGTGCAGCTAAGGCCTTAATGGTTGTAATTGGGTATAAATGGTTGGGAATTATAGTTGGTAATATGGTCGAAGGTTGTGACATATCTCTACCATAATGCACCCGATAAATGGTTGAATATGGAAGATATTTCGAGAACAAACAACCAAAAATTTCGACCATAATCATAGTTGGACTATAATGATAACCATTATTTCCACTAAACGCAGTACGACAAAGCTTTCAACCTGAAAATGACATGCGACCTTTCTTGAGTTTTAAAATACAACCCAGTCATCAACTCCAAGCAGTAACACAGTATAGCTATTCTCCTGAATGTAAGATTAAGTTCTAAGACGCACCAAATCAAGTGTAAACAAACTGCACTGTTGTTACACCGCATTTTGCCATTCTTCTGCAGCTCAGCCGTAAATTAGCCGCACTTTACAGCCCCACTGCAGATCACACGCAAGTCTTGTACTCTGTTTAGCTTCTCAGCCCAAGATCCTAGAAAGTCTCCGGCCAAATGCAGTCAATTTTTTCTTCATCTAACCAAAGAGAAGGACTAGAACGAAGCTCTCCCTTGGTGCGGCGAGCGCCTCTGCAACTGCTGGCAGCAAAGAAAGATAAACTGTGACGGAAACTGGTCTGCCAGGGGGAAATTTAGGGAAATTTTTACGGTTGACGCATGGGCGCCGGTGTTGAATATGGGAATGGGTTAGGGTATGTACTCAGCTGGTGAAATAAGCATTCTACGGTCCAGAACAAGTGTTGTCTGAGAACTGTATTACAATATGAGACCGTCAGAATGAAAAATACAGTAAAACTGAACGGAATGATTGTGTCGTTGTTGTATTTAAGGAGAAGTATTAGATTATGAAGTATCAGAATGTAGCTACCTTTACAGCAAGACGGAATTGCAGCGCTACTGTTGCCGAAGAGCATGTCACTTACAGTGTCGATTGTCAATGTACATGAACGTTTCAAGTTATATCATTATCAAAATACACTTTTTCTGTATTAAATGTAAAGTCGACTCGACTGTATATTCACATGCATTAGATCGTGCTCCAGATAAATCACCACTAGGACCCAGTGAAGTGCACGGCTGCAGTCGGCCGTTGATGGTCAAAACTACGGTATCGTAGACGGAAGACTCGTATGACAAGCGATGTCAGTGCTTCTTTGAAGTAGGAATGTAAATAAAGTTGGAGCGTCAAAATGCCATAATTTTGCGGGTGCACGGGACGGACGTTAAATTATTAAGCCTAGTAAATTGCAACCAAGGTACTTGGCCACCGAAAATGACGGCAAAAAAAAAAAATGCACTGACGATTATGCTGCACTGCGTTGTTCCTTGTCATGGTCGTGAATTTGTAATGGCTGATATTAGTTTGCATGAGTTTTTGTTTAATATATCGATGGAGGTGAGCGCGGCCACCTCCCGGCCGACAAAGCGTTGCCAAGCAATGGACTGCTTTATGTTTGTCACGCTACGCTCATGGTAAGAAGAAAATAAGTATTGCTGAGCATCCAGTTTTTTCCCACTAATAAAAACTCAGTGGTTGAAGGCATTCTATAATTTCCCAATAATAACAAGTAAGCAGTGGCAGCCATCCAGTAATTTCTCAATAATAAAAAGTCAACAGTGGCAGGCATCCCATAAGATCCCAATAATAAAAAGTAAGCAGTGGCAGGGGATCTAATTATTATTTCCCGATAATAAACCATAAGCAGTGGCAGGCATTCGACAATTTCTCAAATTTTGATCAAGTTGCGCCCTATAACTGTATGTTACTTGCTAGAGCGAAGGGAAAGCTCTGCTGCATAGGGGACAATGTGGGGCTCTACTTGTATGTCCACACCCTGCGAGCAATGTCTGTTCGGGGTTCAGAGCCTTTCAGACCATTATTGTGTATATTGTACTATGCTGAAGCTCTGTATTTCGGCGAGGACGATTCAGGTATTGCTTTGTTTTGCTAGAGCTGGATACATTCGGATAAAGATATGCCAAAGTTGAAAATAAAAGAACAACGTTATCTAAAAAACGAAGTTTTGTACGCGTGAACAATATGTACAGATAAGACAGGTGAAGAACAGCATAAGCTTCATGTTGCTTTCTCCTACTCGCTGACGTCACAAGCAGAAAGTACGAAAATTGTGCTCCCAGGCTTAAGCGGGAGAACAAACGTAAGGCCGTGCTCCAGTACATATTTCCTTTCGGGTAATAATAATTGCAAAAAGTTGACGCGTATGCTCGTATACGAGAGGCGAGTAGCTATGAATCATGGTTTGTTTTGTATATGAGACTATATATGACCATTCGGGAAATAAAAATGAAAAATGATAAATTATACAGTAATATACCTAGACCCTTTACATCCAGAAATTAACATAGAAAACTGAGCATTGATATGAAAATGGAACATTGAGTTCGTTGGCAAACGTAGATGTGAACAATCAAGGAAATATAATGGAATGCAATATATAACTATTACACATATCTGCTCATGGAACCATGAACTCTCCAGAAAAAGACAGTATCATTTGTAAATGGAAAAGTGAACCGTCCGATATAACAAATGCTGACATAACAGATGCATAACATCTCGAGTAAGTAAGTAACGCTAAAAAATTCTTTGATAAATTGGCCTCCGAGAGCAACACTGTAATAAATCTTCAGATATATGCCCTATGAATTTTAAAGTAGCTCTCTGATATTGCTGGTGTCAGTTAGCCCATATTTCATATCCAATGTATTTTTTTGGTGTTTTTTTTTTAATTCATCACAAAAAAAGCAAGGATTTGAGTCAGATTGGTCATAATACAGTAGTGAATTATTATTATACTGAAGATACGTTTGCGTAAAAGTTATGAGAGGATTATCAAAATGTTTCAGAAAAATGTGCGTGGTATTTTCGATTGGAATGTGCAACATGTTTAAAATAGACTTACGATGAATTTATGGAAGCATTGCGTAAGATGCTGCAAATGGATTTACGTCCTATTTGTGATAGAATTGTAAAATATGTTGAAGATAGATTTACGTTAAATCGGTGGCTGTACTGTAAAATGTGTTAGACATTGATTTGAATATTAGTTTTGCATGATATTCGTCAGACGGTTTAATTAGGAAGCATACTTTCAATAGCCTAGACTATAATAAAACTTGGGATTGCACTAACTAATATGCTCATGGTAGATTTAAATATAATTTGTAAGATTAAGAGCACGATTATGAATTGCGTTAGAATTTTTCAAATGTGTAAGAGACAAGGGTTAGATTATGAAGAGAGATTTACAAAATACTTGTGATAGGCTTGAGTAAGATTATGGAAAAGGGGTTTGGTAAATTTTTTGACATAATCGCTTAGATAAATTTGCTCTTTGATGAAATTTATGATCTTATATACTATATAGGATTCTGGCAATAGATATACATAGAAGTTTTGAAGTGTAGGTAGATAAAAAACAAATTCAGACTTTAGTTCAAGCTTCTTTAGCTTATCGTTTCGCTGACAGAAAAATTAGCAGGCAACTTTAGGCAATCAAGTCGACGGGCCACACTCGCAATTACTAAAGCAAAAACTGTCAGAATTCAGCGAATGAAATCGTTCACAATCAACTAAATTGACGCACCTTCACGCTCAGCTACAATTTTTGTGATAAGTGAGTTACCAGGAAAACCGTGTAATGATTAGTTGTGTCAACGAGCTTATATTGGCTGGGCAGTGTAGTGGCTAAGCTAGAGGCTACACTCACAGAGTATATTAACAAAAGAAAAGTTAAGTTAGACTCTACTGCATGTTAATTAGCTAAGTCAACTAGTGTAGATTAAATGAGATAGTACAGTATATTACTTTGGCTGTGAAACCGAGAATACAATGGCTGGGTAAACCGTTCATCAAATTCGACTGCACATTATATAACATTAGTTTGACTGGGTAAAGGTAAAGTATTATATATTAACTGGAATGAGGATTGATTTTAAGCTAAGTTCTACAGTGTGTGAGCTCAAGCGGGTATAGGAAAAAAAGCCCTGGGAGGAAAAAAGCCCCGGCAGGAAAAAAAGCCCCGGTAGGAAAAAAAGCCCCGGTAGGAAAAAAAGCCCCGGTAGAAAAAAAGCCCCGCCTATCTCCTAATTTACATTTATTACCCGTGCTTAGTTATATTGAAGCAAGTTGTATAAAAATAAGTTAAATTGTACTGTGCTGTGCATATTTACTTACCCTAACCTAACGAAACCTACCCCTAAACTAGTCGAGCTTTTTCTAATTGAACGCAGCCTAATGTAACCACATTTAACTAAACCCAACCTATTCTGACATAGCATTACCTAGCTTCTTCTAACCGAACCTCAGTTAACTTGACCTGAACGTTTTTTACAGTTGCGATTTAGTGAAAACCAGGCCTCGTCCACCTAATCTTGCCTAATGGTTTGCATCCTTGGTCTAATAGGACCAAGAAGCCAGGAGTGTAACGGGAGGATCTAATAGGACTAAAATAAAATTTAGCTGTGACCGCATGTAGCAAAAGGACGTCACAACGACGAGTCGAAGTATTTGAGGGTCGGACCTCAAGTCTTCATAGGTTGAGTTCTTAACCCAAATTCAAACTTGTTGTACTTGACGACACCCATTGTACTGTGTTTTGTGTATGAGTGCAGCTCAAGTAGCTGGCTCAGTCAGGAGCGGGAGATAGAATAAATAAAGTCCAACAAATATGGTGATATGTTTAAATATGATTAGCGGAGAATACTGTAACTAAACATGAAGTGTAAATAAGGCTTCACTTCAAAGAAGACAAATTAGGGGGCAATATCTGCACAGATTTCGCCTCTAGTGCTGTGAAAGTCTCCACCAGGATCCACTGCAACTTTCTATGGATAATTATTTATTGTTCAATTAGCATAGATTTTCTTCGTATATTAACTTGCTTAAGGGATGAAATTCGCAATTGATAACGATTTTTCAGGCAAAATTGATTAAAATACTCATAGGCTACTCAGCTGGGAGTGTTGCCGTTTAGTGGAAACCTCCCACAGATCTGTGGGAGAAATGAGATGTTGTGGGAGGCTTTGTGGGACCTCGATTATCTGTGGGAATAGGTGGGAAAAATGACAAATCCTAATCATAGAAACTTTATCGTTAAAATATGAATAAACTCATGTTCATAACACTTTTAAGTATTATTATTCACATCAATGCAACCCAGTTTGTATTTCCTAAAGCACCGTCAAATAGTAGCGGTAAATACATATTAAGACAACGTATAGGTACTGTACGGTTTCCGTTATTATAGATCTTCGTATGAACTTGTTACGCTGTTCGGTCGTCGCTGCGTTGCCTGTTGCTTTGCATGTCTTTAGAACATTATATTCCGGATGTTTTGTGAGTCATCAAAGGGTGCCGATCCATCATTTTCATCTATAGTTAAGGTTTGAAGGTATGACTCAGTTTAATTTTTGAAGATATACTTGTTGTATTTACATATGAAATAGTTTACAGTGGACGATAAGCCTGTTTCACATATGATTTATTTTAATTTTAAAGATTTATCTGTTTTATTTATAAGTTATTGACTTCATATTTCGAGATAGATCTATTTTTACAAGGGAAATAGGTGTTATTAGGCAATTGGTTCATTCAATATTTTTATTATGAAATTAAAAATAACATTGAACTGAGTTTTATTTATCTTTAGTTAATTATCGAATAAAATTTAAAGCTGTGGGAGAAATGAGTTTCATTTGTGGGTGGAAGCTGGAGTAAAAACGGTAACAATGTCTGACAGCTGGAGCGTTCGTCGATGGTGACGTCATTGATGACGTCACTTTTTGATACGAGTTTCTTGCGAGTTCTCCCTTTACGTTCTTCGCTTCCTGGATAGGGATAACACGACATACCCGATTTTTAGGCTTAGAACAAGTCCATTTTGGACTTAGAACAAATATAAAGTATAAAAATTGGGATCTTATGTATATAGCCTAAGCTAACTTCACTAACCTAAGCTAAACTCACCTAACCAAATCTAATTAAACTCACATAACCTATTTCATGGATTCTAGTAACCCACGTTCGCACATGCAAACGCTTGGTCAAATCTAGCTTAGCACAATATGGTTTAATTTATGTAAATATAATTTATTCCAATAAATGAATAGTGCTCTCAAATACAGATTCAAGAAAGTTTTTTTTTCCTACCGGGGCTTTTTTCCTCCCAGAGTTTTTTTTCCGGATAACGTTCAAGCCCCTCGCCTCATTACAAGGCTTTTTAGCGGAGCATGTTACACATAAGGAAGAAAGAAAGAGAGAGTTGACAGTTCATGTTAATATTTTTCGCGCCTCAATTTTCTTCAAATATAATTTCAACATTTACTTCTCGAAAACAGAACGTTGTAGCTGTCTATGAAAATTTTGATGGTATCCACTATCCCTATTATCCGGTAAACAAGTAATTACTAAATTTGTTTGCTTATTAACTTTTTATAGAGAGTAGACGTACTGCCATCATCACTAGGACGTAATCACTGAACAAAAATGAAAAACTGTAAATTATTCTTTCAGTGTCAAAAACCATCGTAAGAGGAATAAGCAGTCGCCCTTCGAGCTTAAATATAAATGCTGTTCACCAGACGGCGGGCAGAAAAGCATTAATGTTTTTATTATGCATTTTTCTTGCCGGTTAACCCCTACACAATATTCCAGAATGAGCCAGAGTAATACTTTACCAATTTGTCAATTTACTGAAAACTAATAGATAATAGAAAATTTAACGAGTCTTTGGAAATCATGGAGGATAGAAAAGTTACGTTAAATCTTGTGAGTAGTTTGAGCCTCCGTTTCCTGACCAAGACGATCTCACCGAGAAAAAAAAGGCTCATACATATAATATTTCTCCTCTCTGGGGACATAGGATGGGTCATAGGGTTAGGCTAGTTAGGTCGCCCATCTTACGTTATAGGGAGCAGCGCCCCAGGTGGACCCTGTAGGTTACCTTAATTAACCGTTAGCTAGGTCTTCGGGACGTCTGGCTTTCGTGTCCACTTTGCTTCCTTCCGGTTTCAACTCTCACTGGTATTATACTTTCTGCTATTCTTGCTTTTCTTTCCCGATTTGCAGGCTTAACACATGATTCTTAATCCTGTATTATTTTTAGACGAACACCACAATCTTTTAACCTTTCTTCAAACAGCTGCTGACTTTTCAGAGTAATTAGATTCCATGTCAAAAAAAAAAAAAAAAAAAAAAAAAGAAATGCCAGACTCTTCGAGAGCATCAAGTCAAAACATTTTATTTCTTGCAGCTTTACCCCTTGACTGACGATCCTCTGTTATTTTTTCACGATTTTAGCAACATTCTATCAACTTTTTCTTTTTACCAGGGAAAGCAATTTCGGATGAAGGGAGCTGCAAAAGGCAACTTAAAAAAGTGTGTGAAACGCCATGCTTTTTAACGCAAGTCGCGCAGCTTGAGGCGAAGAGAAACACGGATCCAATAATGACGTGCTTGGGAAATAAATTATTCGATTTTTAATGATGATTATGGTGTAAGTGACTGAATGAACAGAGAAAAATTGTGACATAGAAGACTCTAAATCCCTTTAAAAACTTATGACACAAACTATACAGGAATATCGATGGTCATGAATTAATTGATGATGTCACAGTTTTAAAAGTAGAGGACTATTATTATCATCATTTTATAATATTGAGTGCCCTAGAACAGCGCGAAGCAGTTTTACCCTAGTAATTAAAAAATACAAAATATTCTCTCGGGACGGAAGATTTGGCGTAATAATTTACAGCACTCGCGGCTTTGTTAGGGATTAACAAGTGAGGACTCTAGGGTATTTTAGAATATCTGGGGTGATAATGGTTTGGGCTGCTTTGTTGTAGGAAATGAAGAGCTGAGACTAAAGTCAGCTTCACCGCATACTCCAACTGAGAAATTCACAAGCACTGCTTCGTGCGTCGACAGATGGCCGATAGGTACCAAAGAAATGAATGGCTGCAGTCGAGCACAGACTGACAGCTATGGCATCAGAGAAGAAAAGCTCAAGCGATATCAGCATCCTCTTAACTAAGCCGTCGCCATTTTTGTTAGGTCAGTGCACTGGCAGCGGATTATGGATATCAAAACCACTAACTCTACGATTCCGAGCTTAGTAAAACTTCACCTCCCTGACTGGGAAGCGAACGCGCAACCTTCGGTTTACCAGCGCAGCGCTCTAGGATTGTACCACTGGATCAATCCAACCAGGTCTGAATTTAGCTACCATAAGCTAAGGTTGGTAGTCGCTGAACAATTGGCTCTCATATTGGAAACGTATTAAGACCAATAGAGAAGACGTAAAATACTAGGGTGCTTGTACATTGGGCTGCAGCGCCAAATAAGGAGCCTGGTTAAACAACGTACACTTCAGTACATCAGTCGCTTATCTGCCACGCTTTTAATATTTAATTCCCAATACAAAAAGCAATGCCGAAATAGCTGCGAATTCAGACATATAGGACTGCCTAAGAATAAGATGTTCATACTCGTGACAAAATTTATGGCCCCTAGATTCTGTTCTATTGATTTAGTTAATGAAACCGCCATAAATTCTGTTAAGAACGTACATAGATACTTTTTTCTTGTTCTACTAAGTACCAATGCCCGCTGCACACGAGAGTCGAAACGCCGAAGCGTTCCAGTTTCTCGGAACAAAAGCTTTTGTGCTCGTGACTACTGCTTAACGTGTGGCAACATCGCTTTAGAATATGTGTCGTTTCTAATAACTTATAAACCCAGTTGAAATTATGAGGGACAATTCAAACTGTCTAATTGCACTTGTTGTAATGGGAAAACTGGAGCTGCGGCTGGAGTTGTTGTTTTTTGACTGTGTCTACATATCGGGCAAGCCGGAAACGCTCTCGCTATAATCGGAAGGGTTGAGAGAAACGTTTGGGTGTTGCGATGCACGTGTGCAGCGGGCTTGAAACCGCTGAAAATTTCTCAGTAACCAGCACATTGTGTTTCTGCCACTAAACTTAGTGATAATAGTACGCTCTGCAGTATCGTTTACATGTACGTTATTTCAACAGCAAGAGAGATATAAAATGAAGAAAATATAATGCCATTATACAATTTGTGACATTCTGTCATTCGCTTACGATTGAATTCTTATGGATTGCCTCAAAGAGGCGGAATGGTCTTGTGAGGGTAGTTTCATCAGTACTATATAATAATTCACGTCGTGTTTTTATTTATTTTATTTATTTATTTATATATTTATATCTTTCCTGTCACGCTCTATGGGAATAAGATAGGAGAAAATTCAGATTTCAAAAGGCGAAAAAACGTTGGGTACCTTGGAATCCTTTTCTTCAGTATTAGATAGGGGAAAAATGAGGAAGCCCAAAAGACGGCGGGGGTTTTGGTGAAGTGTTAATTTTTTGCCGTCATTTATAATGACGGCTCAGGCCACTAGTGCTAGTATAATTTTATATTCCTTTCTTGCCACTAAGCCCAGACTCTCCTTATCGCTGGGTCATCAATAATTATCACAGGTTTTGAAATGAAAAACAAGCGATACCCATCGAAAATTACCGCTGTGGCCAGCGACAGATCGCTGGATTACCGCCCGGAACTACCGTTTTGAGCAGCTATTACTTTCGATAGTAATCTCCAAAATTTTTCAATAACATGAAAATATTGCAAATATGTCTATATACATTCTAAAAAAACATGGCTTTAGCAAACGCGTTCTGAGCTCCAGAACACGCGAATGCCGTGCTGTAGGAGCACGATAAGCCAGACACTTCTGCCACCGCACAGCAAAGTGTACTGAACCGGCGAGATTGTGACAATTTGATCAATATTGCGGAGCTTCGCTGTGGCTAGAAGCGTGTTCTGCGCTCTCTGTACACGCGTAGGCGTGTGCTGAGGGCTCCAAATAGACAGCTGCTGCGCGTGCCCTGCTGCCCCATCGCACGCGTCCGATTTGAGGGTCTGGGGCACGTGTTGCTGTGCAAGTAATGCACGCACATATATACTTGCTGGTTTTGGGACAACATTTCGGCACACATTCATGTGCTTGTTCAGCACACCCTACTTTTTTTCAGTAAATTACATATTAATGGGGTTGTGTGTTCATTATTAGCGGTTTTGATGGCGAATTTTGGCAAAATACGACAATTTTGACTCATGGTTTGTCCACTCACTACAGTTTTGATGAAAAAAATAATAATAACGTACAAACCAGGCAGCATTCTTTCATATGTATATAAGGACCGAATCACGATAAATTCCTAACACTCGCATTCCATGCAGATGTATAGATGAATGCGCTCTCATTACTACAGTACAGGACGATATATATAATATTATAAGAATTTACAGCTGGCAGGGATCCATAAATATGCAAATTTATCGGCGGTAAAAGACGAAAAGCTTTATTGCTGGCAATCCCGTGGTAAAATTAGATACGTAAGCAATGTTGCATATTGGTGAAAATGATCAATGTACGCACCAGCAATAAATAAGTCGTGCCCGATTTGTGTACTATATGCTTCTCGCCTGCAATTACATACATCGTAAGTCCAAATGAGTATTGCAGTTCTCATGTGTATTAGGCATTTATCGCCTGTCAAGAGGCTCGAGTACAGCACTTCTCTCCTATTAGGCACAATCCACCGGAAAATAGGCTTAGATGGGGAATTTCCCGGTCGTAATTTGACGCCACTTCTCACACCGTAAACAGGCTAGGGCAAGGTGCTGCTTACCTGTAACACTTCTTTGTCAAAAAGCAGCTGGATTCTGGGAACCTTTTAACCGTATTTTCATCAATTATTCCACAAGGTAACTCCAAATGTGAAAGCCCCTTTTGTCTGCCATGGACCATTTTTAATTAATCACGCATTTCTTGTGTTTCATCAAACTTATATATGTAAAACCTGCACTAAGAAAATGATATGACCTATTATATAATGCTACTTTCACCGTTGTGCCTTCGATGAGTTTAGATATCTAAGGATACGCTCGATCGCTTGGATTCCGAAATTTAGCCTTCCAGGCTTGACTTATCTGGAACCTCAGACAGAAGCGTTGGATTTGTCACTCTGAATCGTGCTGTAAGTGTTAAAGGCAACGCGCTTACGTTGAGCCTGCTGAATACTCTATGGTACGCATTAAGATTGAGTTTCAAGAAGTCTCAAGGATCATAGCTTAAGGGTTAATTCCTGGAAATCAATTCAACTGGTCGAAGCTAGCTCAAATGCCTGAAGTTTCAAGCCTCGAAGGCTCAATTTTGGTGCTCAATCGAACATGCCTTAAGAAACTCAGCATGCTAGTTAAGTTTCAGCATCAGATCTCAAACCAGGGTAATTTTTTGAGTTATTTAGTAGTTCTTACGTTCACGGAAGCAGGGAAAAACACGTTTAGTAGACTAGTGTATGGGAATTACCCAATTGCCGAACTAACTCTATTTCCAAGCAAACAGTTATATTTGATAGGTGAAAATAATCATCCCATCAGATAATAGCTGTTTGTTCGGAACTAGAGTTAGTTCGGCAATTAGGTAATTCCCCTAATTAGTTACATTTCCCCTGCATTTGGCTTCTGCACATATTTTTCGTCTGTTTATAAGTCTCAGCTGCAATTGTTTCACCTGAACATAGGCGTGTGCAATATTTTTCAGCTGCTTCTTTACAGTTCTCACCTGTAGTTTGATGTTTCTCCTGTATATTGGCTTGCGCACATATTTATTACCTGCTCTAGACTGTTGTGCCACCTGCAATTAATTAAACACATCTTACTTGCCCATAAGTCTGCGCACATATTAAACACCTACTTGTAAGCAGTGCTCACCTGCAACTAGATAAGTCTCACCTGTATATAGGCTTGTGCACATCGCTTCTGTACCAGAGTACCAGCAGAGGAGGGTCATCAGGCGCAGAGGAGCGTATGTCACAGGGCAGTTCCACAGCCCCTCCCTCAACAGCTCTCACAGACGAACCTGGGCCTGTTGGCAGGTTACCTAATGAGAAGTAGTCCGAAGTAGTAGTATGAGATAATTAAGTAGTGAACTTTTCTAAGACAGGAAAACGAAGGGACGTAGAGTATGTCGGCAGTCACGGGGAACCCATGCACGAAGGTGTATCCTCACAGGACCAACGCGCATGGGAACAGCAAGTTGGGGAAGAAGAGGAAGAACAGACGAAAGTAATGCCAGAAGAACTTTGAAATCGGAAGGTAGCAAAGTGGGCACGAAAGACAGACGTCCAGAAGGCCTAGCTAACGGTTAACGCAACCTACAGAGTCCCCATGGGGCGTTGCTCCCCATAACATAGGATGTGCGAACCTAAACTAACCTAACCCTATGGTTTATGGCCCATTATATGCCGCCGCGCCCCCCCCCCCCTCCCTCAGGGGGTAGTCCGAAAGCGAGACATCATCCTTTAATATCTAACAAGCAAAATCAGAGTATATTATAAAGAGACCAGTTTCTATTAACATAGCTATGGATGTATGGATATAATTATATACAAATCTAAGTATCATTTATAAGATGCTGATACCAGTGATTTCAAGTAATCAATTAAATTTTCCCGATTCCGTGTAGTTCGACTAGCCTAGGTACATTTTCTTAGATTAGGTCAGAAGAGTGCAATACGTTAAACTAGGATAGGCTAACTTACGCGAGGTAACGTTAAATCAGATATGTGAAAAATTAGTTACACGAATTCCCTAAAATTTGGGGTATTCATGTCATCACTAGTTTCCCAATTCTACTGCACCTTCTCCACATAGCAGCAAAGCAGGGACTTGAGGCTGTGTTCGGCATATCTTCGAAATCAGCTTCTTTAGAGCTGAACTTCAACGATCAATGATTGAAGAAGTAGTGCATTCTATTCTGTGCCGAAGTTTAGTAAGTTTCCGTTTCCACAACATAGGGATATCACAGATTGTGACAGAATGAACATATAGTATGACGATAGACTCGTGGAGACCATGCACGAGGGTGTTCCCACCCAGGATCAACGCGTATGGGAACAGAAAATCTGGAAAGAAAAAGAAGAACAAATGAAAATAAAATCAGTAGGAGTATGAAACCGAAAGGAAGCAAAGTGAGTAGGAAAGACCTGCAGGCGTCCGGCAGGACTAGCTGATGGCTAAGGTAACTTGCAAGGTCTTCCTGGAAGCGCTGCTCCCCTTAATATAGGATAGAGAAACCTAAACTAACCTAACCCTATATGGCCTATAGCCCATCCTATGCTCCCTGAGGGGAAACAAGTAACAAGTACTGTAAAATAATTTTGTTGTAAGGCTGAACAATTTAAATTGTTGGTGTCGTGACTACTCATTGCAAATAATGATATAGAAGAAACAACATAAACAATACAAGATGATATAATAGGCAGCTAGCAAGACCAAATATGAAGAAAGCCATTACCGTCATTAAAATCGCAGTATTACAATTTCTCATATCATCTTGCAGTACATACTGTATTTAAAGCCTATTTTTCTGCCCAAAAAATCATGATATAACTCTGCGCATTTCATCATTACTCTCCTAATCAGAGTGCAGAAAAAACTAATTTCATTGCGATGTTGCATCACCACAAACGATGCCAGTTCCACCCCGACACCACCGCAGGTATATCATTTCACAATTATAAGTGTCAATTAGAGCCTCATTATCACACTGTGTGTGAATGCCTGTCGGAACACCCGAGTATCGCTCAGCACTTAATGAGGGTTGAATTAAATCAGTGGGACGTGCTAACGAGCCCTCGAACCTTTCTTTTGTCTTTTTGCCACATGTAATGGATTTTATTTGTATATTTTTTTTTAGCCTGAAATGGAAACAATTTAGTGGTGGCGCAGCTGAAATTACGGTGGTTTCGACCCTGGCGTATTTGGTAAAACCTCGGGATAAATTCCGAGATGGGCGGACAAAATGGATTTATTTACGGCAAAAAGACGGCACGCCATCCAAATTAGAGCTTCAGGTACGACCGACCTGGAAATGTTTTGGGGTAAATCAGGTAATTATTGCAGTAGAGGAATAAAAGGGCTCTCTCCCTCAGCCAATTTGCTCTAAAGAATTAGCTGACGTTAGACGCATTTTATGTCCGGCAATAGCGCAATAGCTGATATTTAAATTCCAACTTGCACTAGGCAAATGCAATAATTTCCACCGGGAAATAATAGACATTTAAATGCCTATATAAAATAGGAAAATGTGCGGCATTTATTATGGGAGTTCTCACGGAACAGAAACTTAGTTGTTTTGCCAGACTGCTGAAGAAATAATAAGTGATAAGACTAATAATAATAATATTATTGTTATGAATCATACCGATAGCAATAAAATAACTAACATCAGGAAACATTTCAACTTGAGAGGTTGCATGTGCATACACAAACATTAATTATAGATCATTAAATATTTTATTTCAGCCTTTCGCTGTATACATTGTTGGCCCCCAATGAAGAAGAGTGCATCACAAATAAGTAGTAAATTGCAGATCATAGGTACTAATAAAGTAAGAAAAATCAAATTAACAACCAGTCCACGAATGAAATGACGTAGGCACATCGATGAATAAATTTCGTAACAACAAAATAAACTGATGCATTCATATATTCAATCTCGTGTACCATATCGCAAAACTTAGGACTCATTCAAGTTGGTTATTCTGTTTTTCTGAATGATCAACAAATTTATACGCAGTATTGTGAGCCTAGTTCATCTAAAAAAGCCTGTGACCTAGGAAAAAATAAAGATACGAGCAACACGTGCTGTAAATTACCTCACACTGTTGCAAGTAGACAACCATCGAAGAAAAAAAAAACGGAGCGATATAGAACGCAGACTTGTATCAAACAAGGTGAAAATTCCCAGCCCTTCTCTGGTCCAGAATAAATTTTACGTCAGTATAGCCTATGTTTCAGCATACACATACAATAAATATGACTTTGCTTTGCGTAAAAAAAAATAATAATCATAATAATATTCGGTCGATGCATTTCTAGCATCAAATCAAAAATTTTATAACCCTTCTTTTCCATCAGAAAAAAAAAAATTCTATGAATAAATTTTAAAAAAACTGTACCCGAGCGGAGCCCCGAATTGATACAACCGAGATTAAAATGAATCCAGGCAAATCGCTCGTTAAATATGAGCGGTGGTAATGAGCTCTGCCATAGATTATTATCGACCATCTCAAGTTCTCCGTCTGGGATCTTCGAGCAAACTTTCCCTCTCGCAGAATTATTAGCTCTTTTCGGGTCATTAAGCAAAAGTTAGGAGATGTGGGGAAAACTGGTGAGGGTAGCTTGGGCAACTTGGTAAAACAGGCAAGATTGTTGGCACTAACTGGGTGGAAACGAGCGGTATTGTCCAGATAATTGAGGTAAATACATATGTTCATAAAACTAGTAGTACCGTGTACATTATTGATGGAGCTAATATACAGATAATATTTTAATATAAATTATGCCAAGTATATTACCGTTAGATTGTAGCGATTTCATGTTACTGGACTTGGTGGACAAGGGCTCCTAAGTACAGAACTGTACATGTATGACTTGGTGCATTTGGTTCGATGAGCTGCCTTAGGCTAGATGAGATGCGTTAGGTTGGCCAATATACGATAGGATAGATGTAGTTCAAAAGATTAAATTAGGAGAGGTCAGGGATTGGCCGCTTATGACTCGCGAGTCAGATGATACTTTTATCTTGACTGCATGAGGCTCATGGAATGTGGTCTCACTTGAAAATGAATGTATTTTATTTTATTCGCAGTTAGAAAAACGAATCACATGGCTCTCACAGAAATCCATCTACACTAGCGGGCAAAATAAGAGAACGGTTTTCATTATTTGAAAATAAAGTTTAACCATGTAGAGTAGGTTAATGAATCTTTTGATGGGGCCTTAAGGAATGTATTTGACATATTTCTACAAAATATCAGGACAAACATAGCTATATTTAATACATTAGAGCAATCGAACAAACAATAACAAAAATTGAACAGTGCACAATAAGAGAACCATAGTCTCTAAAACATTCTCACATTTACCCCGGTCATCTGGCAACATTCCATTTCGTGTACATGACTTCTGGAACTGCCACTCTTACGATTACACCATGCTAGAAACATGACACTTCACGCCAAAGTTACTCCTGAGCTGCGGGAAGAAATTGTTAAGCTCAGGTCCTCAGGAATGACTCTTTCGGCCATATCAACAGAGGTAAACCGATCCAAAAGCGTTGTTTCTCGTGCTTTGAAGCTCTATGATGAAAAGAAACAGCTGGAATCACCGGTATCTGCAGGCCGCCCTCAAAACACCACCGTACGAGTTGATAGGATTATGAAACGCTATGCCCAGAAGGATCCTTTCGAAACTGCAGCGGGAATTTCCAGAAAGTTGAAGGTCAATAACAACATAGAATTGTCTCACTATACAGTTTCTCGTCGCCTCAGTGCATGTGGGTTAAAGGCACGCAGTCCTGCCACTAAACCACTTATCAGTAAGAAGAATAAGAAAGCAAGACTTGAATATGCGGAAAGACACATAGCTTGGAGAGATGAAGATTGGGAAAGAGTGCATTTCAGCGACGAAAGTAAATTTAATTTGGTTGGATCTGATGGCAGACGGTATGTTAGATGTGCAACAGGAGACAGGCTGAACCCGAAATGTGCCAAAACATCTGTAAAGCATGGGGGAGGTAGCGTACTGGTGTGGGGCATATTTTCATCTGAAGGAGTTGGACCGTTGGTGGCCATTAAAGAAACTGTCAATGCTAATGTGTATCTCAATCTTGCACAGCAATATGTTATCTCATCTCTACGATCATCACCAAACCAGCCAGCAATTTTTATGCAGGACAATGCCCCGGGCCATACTGCAAAGAAAGTGAAGGAATATTTTGCGGAAGAGAGTATCAAAGTCATGAAGTGGCCTGCCCAAAGCCCGGACCTTAATCCTATTGAAAATTTATGGAAAATTATAGGTGACAATGTTAGAGAACGACAACCATCAACAGTTAAGGATCTGTGGACTAAAATTGAAGAGGAATGGAAAAAATAACTCCAGAGTTTTGTAATAAACTTGAGATGTGTAATCGTCGCTGTGCTAAAGTTATTGAAAATAAAGGTTTTAGTACTCCATACTTATTGTTCTAAACCTAAAATTGACCATTGTTCTATGTTATTTGTTTGTAAAATTGTATTTAGA
Organism: Parhyale hawaiensis; assembly: GCA_001587735.2. Lineage (NCBI taxonomy): Eukaryota > Metazoa > Arthropoda > Malacostraca > Amphipoda > Hyalidae > Parhyale > Parhyale hawaiensis. Next base: position 8,551,498 of record LQNS02278163.1, read on the forward strand.
GACGATCGTTCACTTATTTTGCACTGTTCAATTTTTCTTATTGTTTGTAAGATTGCTATAATGTATTAAATATAGCTATGTTTGTCCTGATATTTTATAGAAATATGTTAAATACATTCCTTAGGGCCCTAGAGAAAGATTCATTAACCTACTCTACATGGTTAACCTTTATTTTCAAAAACTGAAAATCGTTCTCTTATTTTGCCCGCTAGTGTAGATATAATTGCTGTCATGGCTCACGAAACCGAACAGTTTCCCGAGCCCTGGGTTAGGGTAAGTGAGAAAAGATTCTTGTAAATAAGTGAAAAACAAACGAAATACCTATTTTCGCAGTATCACCTTAAATAATTGCTTAGAGCATGAGGAAATTTGCAAGAATTACTTTTAATTGCAATATTACGCTATTACAGCAAATGTATTAATCGCTCCAAATTAATATGATAAATTTTACCATCATCACTACTCCCTAATCGCCTTATAGTCGGAAATAAATTTTTCCGTACTTTTCAAATTTACTTGATCACCATGCTCAAACCGAAGCATTTTAGACCATTATTTCGGTAGATGGTGATGCGCTGAGCTCGAATCTTCAGGTTGCACATAACGAAAATGGTAAGTTTTTTTAACTATTCCTATGTGAAGTTAAACATTATTTTACCTTCACAACGCAGTTCAAATCCGCGTATATATTGTCCAGTGAAACTGTAAGCTATTCCTTTGTGTGTTTTGATTTATATGGCACGAATTTTGTTAAATTAGTGTAGATAACTTAGGATAGAATAGGTTTGGTGTTTTGGATGACAAAAAATTGAGCAAAATGGACAGAATATACAAAAAATAAATTTCTGCAATACAAAACTAGAGCATTCTGAGAGCACATATCTCCGCCCCGCGAGGCAACAGTAGCAAAAAATTCAATTTGACTCTAAAACCATAATTTTCTTTCCATAAACTCCAAAATATAATCATTTGTGCCTTTTGTGCAATTTTCTTGAAGATCCGTTCATAACTTTTTGAGTTATATTGCTAACAAACGCTAAGAGAAACATGAGTCAAACATACAAACGAACAAACCGATCTGCACCAAAATTCAATCATTCATATCTTTCAACATTACTAACAACCCCTATAAATTTCTTAAAGATCCATTCATTATTTTTTGAGATATTGTGCTGACAAGCATAAAATTAATATCATTGACAAACGAACAAACAAACGGATCATTACCAAAATTGGGCATCTACTCTTTGTTATGTACCTAACAACTAATGTTAATTTCATAAAAATCCATCCATAACCTTTTGAGTTATGGCATTGAGAAAAATGAAGCAGACAAACAAACAAACGGATAGACATATCACCAAATGTTAATCATCTGTTCCTCCTAACATACATACCTAACAATCCCTGTAAATTTTGTCCAAATCTGTTCTTGAATTTCTAAGTTATCTTGGTGATAGACAGACAAACGAACAGACAGACAAACACAGCAAAAACATAACCTCCTTGGTGGAGGTAATAATGTTAAATCGAGTAGAACTTGGCAGTGATAGTGATAAGATATTGAGCATAACATACGAATATCGAAGAACTAGTAATTTTTCATGGTTGTTGCCCATTAATTCGTTTTCAGCGCATCAGTATTTACCGGAATAATAATCTAAAATGTCTAAGATTGTCAAGGAGGGAGGCAAGTAAAACTTTAATAACGTTCTTTAAAAGTAAAAAAGGGACAGGAAAAATAATAAAATGACAGCAGAAATCACTGCAAGAAAAATAACAGCAGTGAGACAGCAAAGAGTGTAAGGAAGAGAAGCCAACAGAGGCGTTATTTTGTGGCCACTCTCTGATGGCGAATGATTTGTTCGTTTTTGGGACAAAGTTTTTACACGATTATGTAGACGATCATGAGTGATTGCTCCGTGATCACGATTGCAACGTGATTTCCTTCAAAGAAAAATCACTGAAATCAAGTGTGATCAGAAAGTGATTCTAGCCGATGGAGAAGTAGAATTCGAATTTGAAACTGTAGGTTACTTAAGATTCCTTAGATACAGCTAAGGTGATTCAAAAGAGGAAAAAGAAGACATGCAGTAAGTCGATAGAAACGTGGAACTCATGCACGAGGGCGGATCAAAGCACATGGGAACGGCAAGAGAGAAAAGAAGAGGGAGAATAGAACAAAGCATCATCAGTATGAGCATGAAAACGGAAGGAAGTAAAATGAGCACGAAGAGGAGACAGACGTACCGCAGGCGTAGCTGTAATGAGGTAACTTACAAAATCAGCGTGGGGGGGTCAGTGCTCCCCGTAACATACGATGGGCGAACCTACAGTAACTTTAATATTTGAAATGTAAGTTCATCATATTTTCTTATATAATTAAGAATAAACAACTATATTGTCTTGACTTTCTGTTATAGTGATTTCTTGAATTGTTGTTTCGTTAACTTTATGCCTGTGTGACAGCAGAAGGCCATCGAATGTGACGACATCTGTGGCGCCAATGTGAAGCAATTTGAAGTATCTTCAATTCACATCACTTGTGGTAACTCAAGACTTTCTTCCAATATATCTCTAGTATAGGGGGTAGAGTTGTAAAACGCGAACCACCGTAGATCCGGCTAGGGTACGCTGGGATACAGAGATCCTGGAGCCCTTAGACATCTTGCAGTCCTTAGTAATTATTCTGTCCTTCAGCGTGGGTTCTATTGTCCAGCTTGGCATCAGTTTAACATTTTGGCATCTGCTATACCCTGCGGCATCAGTTATACCCTGCGGCATCTGTTAAACCCTGTGGCATCTGCTATACCCTGTGGCCTCTGTAGTTCATCGTGGCCTCTGTCATTGCGTCCTCTGACGTGCACCGAGACTTCCGATTTCGAGTGTGGCTACTGCTCTTCCATGTGGCCTCCGTCCTTCTGCTGTTCCCTGCTGAACAGGGATATCCGCGCCTGTTGTGATCGTTCTGGCATCTCCGGTCGGCGATTAGTCGCCTGCTGCCTCGCCTGGCAGCCCTTCGTCGTTGACCCTAGTGAGCTGGAGTTTACTCAGAGCGGAACCCTAGTGGTGACCCTAGTGAGCTGGAGTTTACTCAGAGCGGAACCCTAGTGGTGACCCTAGTGAGCTGGAGTTTACTCAGAGCGGAACCCTAGTCCTGACGGACCAGTGTCGGAATTTGCCTGGGTGTAGGGAATCCAAGATGCCTTCAGCTCCCTCGCATACTCGCCCCTGCATTAATCTTCTGCTATTGTAAGCTAAGTATTGTATGGTTTTAAGGTCGTCCAATAAACTTAGTGGACTTCCTAGCGTTTCATATTCCGATAGTGGGATTTCTGTGGCGCAATGAGGTTTTGTCTTCGCCCCGCTCGGGCATTATTGACACATGTATTTTATTAAAACAAAGACGGCGTCTCGGGCTTGTTTAGAAATTCATTGACCGTAATTGTGTTCTTCACTGATCAAGATGATCATGATCACGGTGATTTTGATCACGAATATCGCCACAAAAGTCACCCTAACTTCTAAGATAAGTAAAATTGTATGGAATAGAACCTGAGTGATCGCGGAATGAAAGATTTTTCTAAGACACTTTTCTTCTAACCATTTCAGTCGCTAATGCATATTTTCAGAGATATTTGACTTTGAAGTCCACATTGTTTTCCTATGGCAATAATTAGCTGCCTTGCTGGGAACAGCATAGGAACCTAACCTGCCTAACCTAACCTTACCTTACTTAACCTAAGATAATTTTAAACGTTAACAATAAAACGAGATTGATTCCTAACCTAAAAATTTGAAAACCAGTTGCCTTTATCTTATACATAATAATGCCTATATCATGACGATACTTTAAGTTTTGATTTACACTTCGGACACGTTTGGGTGTCAATATTTAGAAGAACACCGTGTTGTGCAAGTAACTTCAATGTTTCGTTATTATTTTCATAACACATTTCAATGATTTTGTAACGAATGTGATCACAAAAAGAACACAGAACAGTAGAAGAACTTGGAAACGATGTCGACGGTACAGCGGCTATGCTGCGAATGAGTATGAACACAGTTCATTAAATTGCTCAATTGCAATTTATTGTGCTTTTTATGTATGTAGATCATTCTACATTATAACCTGTTGTAAGTCTAAGTTTTATTTGTGAATAAAAATCGTTTCATTTTGTAATTTTTAACCTATGCGAAGCATTCTAATTTGCGCAAAGCATTCGCTTTTACTTGGGTAAACATTTTCCGAACGATTTCCTCAGTTGTTTTCATCATGCTAAATCAAGATGCAATACAATATAACATCAAATATGTGGTCCTAAGGTAAGGCAAGGTTAGTAGGTAGGTTGGTTTAACACCCGAACACGCTCTCGTCAATAGCAAACTGTTTGGTTGCATTGAAAATCGATACAAATGCTATTACGTCTTTGTAGTCAGTCGTCCAGCATTGCATGCAATGTCACTGGATCTAATGTATTGGGGACAGCCGACATGTGCCAGTGATTCAGGGAATATTCTCTGAAAGAACACCTCAACAGTAGGGGCTGTCTTCCTATCAGAAGATCATAGGCTTATATCGATGTCTATGTAGGGGATTTAGGATGCTAAATAATTGCCTAATACGGTCTGATTAAGAGCTCCTGGACGCTTTCTAGAATTGTTCTATCTTATCAAGGGCGTTGGGTGCAGTTTCACTATGATTATTGCTAGAAGACGGCTAGTAATGTCCGATAGGCCCGTAAATTTGTTTTCTCCCAGTGTCGCTGGCGAGGCACAATGCTACAGATTTCTAGCGTCCACAGCCTTCCAGCCGCCACAGCATTCCAGCCGCCACAGCCTTAGAGCCGCAACAGCCTTCCAGCCGCAACAGCCTTCCAGCCGCCACAGCCTTAGAGCTGCTACAGCCTTCCAGACTCCACAGCCTTCCAGCCGCCACAGCCTTAGAGCCGCTACAGCCTTCCAGCCTCCACAGCCTTCCAGCCGCCACAGCCTTCCAGCCACCATAGCCTTCCAGCCGCCACAGCCTTCCAGCCGCCACAGCCTTCCAGCCACCATAGCCATCCAGCCGGCACAGCCTTCCAGCCGCCACAGCCTTCCAGCCACCATGGATAGCCTTCCAGCCGCCACAGCCTTCCAGCCGCCACAGCCTTCCAGCTGCCACAGCCTTCCAGCCACCACAGACTTTCAGCCACCACAGCCTTCCAGCCATTGCTCGAACATAAAGGTACACACAACTTAGTGTTCGTCGATATCCGCCCGCACATGCACGCACTATAATGCATCTATTTTTTTTGCAGTGTAACACCCAGAAAACTTTCAGAAAATCGAATGCAGTATTGCAATACATACATATATCTGCAGTCAGTCCGATAGGCTTTAGCCTTGCCGGAAACTATAGCTCTGAGGGTTGTCGTTCCCTTCTCCTTCGATTAAGTCTTCTTGGTTCTATCCAGCTTAACTAAGGAGGTTTACTAGAAGGTTGGACTACAGCCTCATCTCGCCGTACTGGCCCGGGAACATTTTGTTCTTCGATTGCTACTCTCATCCGTCCAATCACAGGCTTCCGGCTATCCCTTTCCACCAATCACAGGTTCCCAGCTGTATGTGCATCCAATCAACTCGTCAGCCTCGCCGGATATGTAACCTTCAGATCTCATTAGTCGTTACGACCTCCTTATATATAACCTCATTGAGTTTAAATACGTTGGGGTAGCAGAGAATGGACGGAAACACGACTCAATCGGTTACGAATCAGTCGTTGTAGACCTCGAGCATGCGAATATTCTGACATATTGTGATGAACAAACATAGCCTTTTAAAATGCAATTGAACAATCATGCAATTGTTTTCGTTATTCTCAAAATATTTAGATGAACTTTCATTGTAAAATGACAGTTTTCACTTAATGTTGGCAATGTCGATTGATATTTTGAACATTCGTATTTTTATTAAGAATGGCAATCGTCATTTACTTTCAGCCCTTTGATTTTGCTTATGGCAATCATCATAAAATTTTAAATCACATCACCAGAATCTTCGACAATCTCTAAATCAAATTGACGTTCCCAAAGCTGTGAAAACATCCTTAAAAATGTATTTAAAATCACCATTACCATTAAATTTATTTACAAATTTATCTTGTAGATTAAGTTCTTGAAAAGTTATGAGTAGGTACCATATTAAAACAGATTAGTTGCCGATTAGCTTCTTGTTATTTTGATCATAAGCTGCTTATAACCTGCCTGCATGCATCTCTGTAAGTCTTATCGACAGGCTTCTGTTTCTTAAAAATGATCATACCACGACCCAACCAGCGCATAAGCAATGAAGATCGGTCTTACCAGTCGCTACTTACAATGAGGGTGAAGATTTTATGGCACCTGCAGCTTAAGCCCCGACATGCGTGTGCTGAGTGGATATTAGAGATTGGAATACAACGCCAAAGAGTATAATGCATTTACGAGACAGGTTCTAACCTGTGGACGCAGAGGACATAGGGCAGAGAGAGACAGACGTGAAGTGAAATTAAATCGCATTGTTGAATGACAGTGTGGGGGACATGCTACCTTGTAAGCAGCGATGTCATATCAAGTTGGCCTATTGTAATACATAATTCATCATGGTTCTGTGACGAAAGATTTATTAAAACTCTCTGGAAGTTATTCCTGGTGACGAGGGGCCAATTCTATTCTTGATAATGCACGGCTCACAACGGCAATGGGACGATAATTATCCTGATTTGGAATTCAAATATCTCCCGCCAAACTTCGCATTCTTGAACCCCAAAGCAAACTGCATCTTTGTAATCAAGGCCTACTTTAGCAGTTCTTGCATAGCCACTCTGTCTAATGCACAACAGCACGAATTATGTAAACTGGGAAAAATATGCAACGGTCAGAATTTTGAAAGAGAACAAACACCAGGCTGGCGTGGCTGCAGCCGTACCCCACATCACGCAAGCAAGGTCTTGTGTCACAAAGTTATTACAATGCAAATACCTACCTATAATGCAGTGCATTGAACGTAGCGGAGTGTCAATTAATGACTCCGGTATTACTTCATGTATCCAAATGTATCAATTTCCAGAAGCCCCTGTTTCCGTTTTCAGCGATGTTTTGTAGCCAATGTTTACTTCTGTGCTATTTGCGTAATATGTCAAATGAACTTCAATACACATGAAATGAATTCTGTGACATTTTCCCGTATTTGTTTAACAGGTAATGAGCATCTGTGTTGAACAGAGTGTCGAAAATTGTAATAACTTTGCAACTATTGCCTGTTCCGGGAAATACTTCAATTTTATTCAAAATGTGTCTAAGTTTAGACGATTGCCTGCAGCAACTGAGGATAAAATCGGGTAAGGAAATATTTTGAAGATTTCTGCATTGTTAAGGCCAAGAGATCAAAGTCGCTCGAAAAGTATTATAAGTAAATAAAATGTCACTGGTTTTGTACCGAGCACAGGAAAATATGAATACGTATATGTACATATATTCATCTGTTTTCCTTCCATATTTATACTTCAGCTATTTTCTGAGATGTGAACGGTTACCTCAACCAGTTTTTTGTGTCACCGTGTATAAAGAACAACATATTAACACATACCTATAGTATACGTATGTGAGCTTTTAGTCTGCGGTGAATATTGAGAAGAATTATATTTTTCATTACAGTCACTCTTGCTGTGGCCTCCGCGCGTCTCTCTTGAATCACCGTGTATACAAATAATAGCTTAACACCAATGCAACGCAGAGAATTGGGCAACACAGAATTATAAATGAATAGGGCACGGATTATAATTTTTGTTGCAGTCACTCCTGCGGCAGCCTGCGCGAAGAGATGCAGTCGCCAGCTTAGGAATTGCCGGCAATCCAGCAGTCCAATATCGAGAAGAGGCATCGGCAATCATGAATGATTGCCGGCAAAGTGGCGAGTTTGCCACGACCGGGACCGGCAGAGCAATAGCCGGATGAGGATGCAAATAGCCGCCCCAAAGGGTGAGGCATTAACTGTAAGAGGTCGCAACAATGTGGCTAATAGGGTCAGGCATTAGCCTCAATAGCCTACAACTAGATGCCTAATAGTGTGGTGCGTTAGCTATGAGAGCCCGTATCTATACGCCTCGTAGAGTAGGCACTAGCTATGACTGCATGTAACTAGGCGCCTAACAGGGCGAGTCACTAGCTATGAGGGACTGTAACCAAGGCCTATTACAGTGTGATGTTAGCTACCAGACTCTGGAACTATGCGCCTGACAAGGTGAGACATTAACTTGGAGAACCTGTAACTAGGTTCCTGATAGGTGAGGCTTTATCTGTGAAAGCTGGCCACCAGGTGCCTATATTAAACAGCGAGAGCCGTGAAAATAAAGAATCCTTCGAGGATGCGGGCTGTGCTCTGACGTAGTAACAAGGTATCGACTAGCGATCTCACTGTTTAGAAAGGGAGAGATCAGTGGCAGTGCTACTGAAAAAGGTGCCTAATAGGAAGCGGAATGTACTCCGAAGCCGAAAATGGGAGCCTAACAGGCATCTCACTGCTTACGTTTGGGGAAAGGCGAGCCCGTCGTACCGCAAAAATTGTCCCGTTATTGTTCTCGATTTCACTGACGGAAGGAATATCGACTCAGCGTGAAGTTGCGGGCGCTGCTTTTAACCGCAGCTGCTGGCGACTGTTACTTGCAGTTGCCACACAAGCCTTACGTAGCTGACGTCACATAAAAGAAAAATATGAATGGAAATTCAAGTATTCTGTGCCCTCAGACCGTTGTAATAGTAAGATAAACCTGACTGCGCACCCCAAGTGGGTGGGATATCTACAAGCGCTGGTTTGTGCTGTAGATAGATGCCTGCCGCTTCGAAAGAGTGCACGGCTGCCGTCAACTAATTATTGTCAGAGCTATAGTACCAGAGACTGAAGGCTCGTATGACAACTGCGATCCCCCTCTCCCACTCTTCCGACATTCTCTATTTTTTATTAGGGTTATTACCCCCGCAGTAGCATCTGAATGCTAGCAACACTGAGTAATCATACAGAGGGCACACCACCCTGGGATTACAGTCTGAATGCTAATATGGGAAGAGACCACCTGCATGTGATCGACTGCAGCCGTGCACTTTTCTGGGGCCTGGTGGGTAACTATCTGCAGCTCGAAGTCCCAGGTCTAGCTGACTTTAATGTCTGTTTTCACTTACCCCGAATGTAAATAAGAAAGATAAGAGAAACAGTGACCGATATCGAAGGACTTTTAACCAGCAGTTATTGCAAGAGAGTTGTTTTAGAGTACCATCTGCAACGTCCATAAGGATACCTAATGGGTTCTGTTTGTTTACCTCAGCTAAGCCGATGTCTGATGCTCAAAAGAGCAAGCAATGTATCCAGTAGTAGTAGAAATTTTTACTAGCGCTTTAGTGGCACACTGCCTATCCAGTGTATAAAGTATTCCAGCTCCCCAAATGCTATACTGAAACGACTGTCTGATAGCTATGTTCAGCAAATAAGTGACAACCGTGAGCTACGGTGATATTTGTTCAAATGATCGGTTGTCTCGTTCATCAAACTTATATACTGATGATGAAATGAGTTCCTAATCTGTTCAGTAAGTCTGCGATTTCCGACAGCCACCAATTGAAGTTCAGTTTATCAAGCACATTAAAAGTTTACCTTTTGACAAGTGCAGGAAATTTCTCTCTTGTGTCGAGTACTACAGAAATTGACTTAATCGACACATCTGAAGTTGTTTCATTCTTTCTTATCTTTCTGCGGGGGCGCTCGGCAATATCAGGTGACTTCTGGTGGACGACAGGGCGCTGCGTCAACTAACTCAACTTAATTAAAGGGTTGATATGACAAGTACAGTTGCACCTTAGATTAAAATCTAAGGCCAAACTGCAATGGCAAATTAGCCATTGAATTATAGTGCACACTACCATTTGTAGTACACTCCACGCTCTAAGTACTATTATGTATTTCTGTCGGTGCTTCGTGCCCTGGTCGGCTAAGGTTTGGAATTTGTTGCCGGCATCGGCCTTTGGTCGTATTGGCTTGCAGGCGTTTAAGTCAGCTGTGATTGGTTTTTTGCTGGATTTCTTTTAGCAGCGTTTTGGGCTTCCCGGTGTTGCAAGATGCTTCATTTGGGTTGTATTACCCGTCCGTGGGAGCTCAGGCGTGAAGTTTTAATAATAATAATAATCTCTTAGAAGAGCATAACTGGTGCACAAACTGTTTGTAACTGATGCATGGTTTGAATTTTCTTCGGAAAGGAGCTTAAGGCCTTGAGAAGGCACACAGATGCCGGGCTTGGTTGTTAGAATGAGCGTTGTTACGTACACACGTCGCAACGTAAAACATAAATGTTATACTTATGGATTTCAATTTGTGATAGTGAAATACCTGTATTGCCGCTAATTTCTAATCTATTGCACAATTACAAAACGGATCTTGTAGTAAAAATTTCGGAATTATTAGAGAGACTTTTAATACTCTAATGGATATTATGCAGTTTTTTTATTAGGCAGATGTTCCGATTTGCGCAAACATGACTTATTTCTTGTACCTATTTCCCAACACTAAGGGTTGGAGCTGGGCCAGCGCTGGCTCATTTCCGTTTCGGAAAGAGAATAAACCCGAGGAAAGCAGGCAGTTTGCGGTTCAAATGGCCGATGAAGGAGCACATTTCGGTAATCGAATGTACGCTAAGTAAGATCGACTGGAGGGGTGGCGACGACAGCCAAATTCCTCTACCAATACCGAGCTGTCGCACTAAATGTATAAGCTTTGTCTTTACGGGGAAACCCTTCGATTCGACTATTTAACTGTCCACATGAACAGCTTGCTCACGTTTCAAACAGCGTTATTCCAACGAGGATAGTTCTTGTACAACGGCAGAGTTTTGTGACATCGCAGGTTTGGGCCAGGCCAGCAGCGAGATATCTCCACAGTGCACGTAACCGCAAACCGCAGGTATAATACTTCATGCACTTTATCTAACTGAAGACTCGAGTCTTTAAGCTCTACATTTTCCTTATCAGTTGCATTTCGATCTTAGCTCTGTCTGCAGATTTGCTGAATAGCCTTACAGATAAGAAGAAGAAGATTAGATAGCTGGCAGTAGACGGAACAAGAAGCCCATTCCCGGAGAGGCACCGGGACTTACGCTTCGGCCCTCTATGAGCTATTGCCATTATGCATAGCTCGATATAGCTAATAGAGTAAAGAAGAAAAAAAGGAAGATCTCAGCCACGAGTCGAAAGATATCGAAAATGAGTAGTGAAACTAATGCCGGGGCTACAGGATGCATGCGCAGGCACAACCTGATGCTAGGACGTACAACTCGCACGTAGTCCCAAAATATATTTGAAGTCGGCTGCATAGATATGGTAGCAGCATGAACAACGTGCGAGCTCTACATCCTCGCTTCAACTTGAGCTTGAGAATACACAGTGTAGTTCGGGCTTAAGATGACCTACGAAGGCTTCAAAGAGCATGAGTCCCCAAAGCGCATTATAATGCAATCAGCGACGGGTAAACTATTACC
>LQNS02278163.1:8565427-8577303 GCA_001587735.2 Parhyale hawaiensis
ATTACAGTCTGGTAACTGAAGGGATGTTCCCCCGACTGAGGTGTATCTTAAAGTGCTGATGAGTGCTGGGCGTCCAGCCTATTTATTAACTACCTAGGAAGGACATGCAGTAACAGATCTGCACAAGATTGACCTAGGAGTGAAAGTTCAAGAGGTGAAAACATGAGCAGCGATAACTAACAATAAATTATTTTCAATGCTGCACTGTAAAGATATTGAAAAAGCCTTTACCTTTCGGCTTTGCAATATTATATTTAGTACATTGCAAAATAAATGATAAAACGATATTTATAACATATATAGTACATTGCAAAATAAATAATAATAAAAAAGGTAACGTAAATGCCAAATGGCAGTACATGAACGAAATATACATATTCATAAATGTAGACCACAGAAAGCGCTTAAGCGAGTTCTGGCTATCTATGCATTGTAAATTATAATTGTGTTTTATATTGGGAATCTATTTCATTGTTTACAACATGCATTATACTGCATTTTACAGACATCAGTTGAAACTTTTCGTTACGTTCAAACTTCGTTGCCTAGAGAAGATTTCGCCGGAATTCTAAAGTTTGCAATAATAAAACGTTGTTCTTCAACGGTGTCCTTGTTTCAATTTTCATCAGTGAAACCCAATTTCTTACAGGAAAAGGCATGCAGATATTAATAATAAACAAATAGCAGGAGCTAATTATGTATCGATATGTAACATGAGAACGGCTAAATTCCAAAACTCAAGGCATCAACAATAACCACAGGGCAGTAGATTATTTATATATTAGAGCACAGCATAGGAACAACAACTTCAGGGGCTGCTCGAAGCCATTAGTTTCAATGCGCAAACTATGTTAACGTTCCTATGCCTCTGATAGTCTGCTACAACTAATAGTGCCTGAGTTCTTTTCCTCTCTTTTCACTACCTCCAAGCGTTAGAAAATTAAAAGATATTTCTATCTTCCTCAGTTATCTAGATGACTTGGAATAACGGCAATACCTAAAAGTGGCCCGAAGCCTATGTTCCAGCACCTCTCTGGGGAAGAGCCTGTTGCAAATAACATGTGTTTGACTTCATGTCTAATTGAGGTAGGTGGTATTCATTGGATGTATGTTCTCTTGCCTGTGCACACTTGCTGTTTGTTATTACCTGTGCACACCTGCTGCTTGTTAGAATGATTCGCAGATTTATGATGCTGATGCCACACGGTAGTATCGTCATCTTTTCGTCCGAATGCGCCGAAGTGCCCATTTAAATAGCACACACTTGCAAAGAATTTTGAGATATAAATTCCTCCAGATATAATGATATGCGCGAAAGTTAACTAAGGGAACTTGCGGAGTAAACTGAAGTGACGGTAAACATTTTACACCATTTCTTGGCAATCTCAAGGCTGTTTTTAAAAGAGTTCAACATAACGTTCGGACGAAAAGATGACGATCTCGTTCTTTTGACTAGCGTGTGCCATCGCCTTTATACGGCGATGAAGCAATGTTCTTGCTCCGAGAAGCCGTTGTTTTATTTATCCTTATAGGGTAATTTGCTATTGCATATGAAATTTTCTGCTTTGTGCCCTATGCGCACCTTGCTGTTTGTTCACATAACATATACAAATTTCAGAAAATATGTTCTAAACATTGCCAATAATCAAGCAAAATACAGAAGTTTAATTTGGTACTATTTACTGCAGCGCGTATGTTGTTCACATGGTATTTTTGGATTTCATTTATCCAAGTTTTCATCCATCCTCGTGGACTCATACTTTCCATTACTATTCACTGCGTTTCATTGTATCGAAATAGCCATCACTGTGTACTAATGCACAAATAGAAATTTTTTAAAGAAATGGGGTTTATCGTAACTATTAGTGAATATTATATGTAAGATATCACAAATTGTACTATGGTAGATCATGGTTGTGCAGCTAAAGCCTTAATGGTTGTAATTGGGTATGTATGGTTGGGAATTATAGTTGGTAATAGGGTCAAAGGTTGTGACATATCTCTACCATAATGCACCCCATAAATGGTTAAATGTGGAGGATACTTCGAGAATAAACAACCAAAGATCTTGACCATAATAATAATTGTTTACTATAATCACAATCATTATGTCCGACTGGGTGGTCTATCTACTACCAGTAATCTAATTTAAATCAGAAAGAAAACAAATCATCCACTAAACGCAGTACGACATGGTTATCAATCTGACTATGACATGCGACCTTTGTTGAGCTTTAAAATACAACCCAGTCATCAACTCCAAGCAGTAACACATTATAGCTATTCTCCTGAATGTAAGATTAAGTTCTAAGACGCACCAAATCAAGTGTAAACAAACTGCACTGTTGTTACACCGCATTTTGCCGTTCTTCTGCAGCTCAGCCGTAAATTAGCCGCACTTTACAGCCTCGCTGCAGATCACACGCAAGTCTTGTACTCTGTTTAGCTTCTCAGCTCAAGATCCTAGAAAGTCTCCAGCCAAATGCAGTCAATTTTTTCTTCATCTAACCAAAGAGAAGGACTAGAACGAAGCTCTCCCTTGGTGCGGCGAGCGCCTCTGCAACCGCTCGCAGCAAAGAAAGATAAACTGTGACGGAAACTGGTCTGCCAGGGGGAAATTTAGGGAAATTTTTACGGTTGACGCATGGGCGCCGGTGTTGAATATGGGAATGGGTTAGGGTATGTACTCAGCTGGCGAAATAAGCATTCGCTACGGTCCAGAACAAGTGTTGTCTGAGAACTGTATTACAATATGAGACCGTCAGAATGAAAAATACAGTAAAACTGAACGGAATGATTGTGTCGTTGTTGTATTTAAAGAGAAGTATTACATAATGGAGTATCAGAAAGTAGCTACCTTTACAGCAAGACGGAATTGCAGCGCCACTGTTGCCGAAGAGCATGGCACTTACAGTGCCGATTGTCAATGTACATGAACGTTTCAAGTTATATCATTATCAAAATACACTTTTTCTGTATTAAATGTAAAGTCGACTCGACTGTAAATTCACATGCATTAGATCGTGCTCCAGATAAATCACCACTAGGACCCAGTGAAGAGCACGGCTGCAGTCGGCCGTTGATGGTCAAAACTACGGTATCGTAGACGGAAGACTTATGACAAGCGATGTCAGCGCTTCTTTGAAGTAGGAAGCATAAATAAAGTTGGAGCGTCAAAATGCCATAATTTTGCGGGTGCACGAGACGGACGTTAAATTATTAAGCCTAGTAAATTGTAACCAAGGTACTTGGCCGCCGAAAATGACGGCAAAAAAAATGCACTGACGATTATGCTGCACTGCGTTGCTCCTTGTCATGTCGTGAATTTGTAATGGCTGATATTAGTTTGCATGAGTTTTTGTTTAATATATCGATGGAGGTGAGCGCGGCCACCTCCCGGCCGACAAAGCGTTGCCAAGCAATGGACTGCTTTATGTTTGTCACTCTACGCTCATGGTAAGAAGAAAATAAGTATTGCTGAGCATCCAGTTTTTTCCCACTAATAAAAACTCAGTGGTTGAAGGCATTCTATAATTTCCCAATAAGAACAAGTAAGCAGTGGCAGCCATCCAGTAATTTCTCAATAATAAAAAGTCAACAGTGGCAGGCATCCCATAAGATCCCAATAATAAAAAGTATGCAGTGGCAGGGGATCTAATTATTATTTCCCGATAATAAACCGTAAGCAGTGGCAGTCATTCGACAATTTCTCAAATTTTGATCAAGTTGCGCCCTATAACTGTATGTTTCTTGCTAGAGCGAAGGGAAAGCTCTGCTGTATAGGGGACAATGTGGGGCTCTACTTGTGTGTCCACACCCTGCGAGCAATGTCTGTTCGGGGTTCAGTGCCTTTCAGACTATTATTGTGTATACTGTATTATGCCGAAGCTCTATGTTTCAGTGAGGACGATTCAGAGATTGCTTTGATTTGCCGGAGCTGGAAACATTCGGATAAAGATATGCCAAATTTGAAAATAGACGAACAACGTTATCTAATAAACGAAGTTTTGTATGCATGAACAATACGTACAGATAAGACAGGTGAAGAACAGCATAAGCTTCATGTTGCCCTCCCCACTTGCTGACGTCACTAGCAGAAAGTACGGAAATTGTGCTCCCAGGCTTAAGCGGGAAAACAAGCGTAAGGCCGTGCTCCAGTATATATTTCCTTCGATATTTCCTTTCGAGTAATAATAATTGCAAAAAGTTGCTCGTATACAAGAGGCGAGGGAATAGTAGCTATGAATCATGGTTTGTTTTGTATATGAGACTGTATATGACCATCGGGAAATAAAAATGAAAGATGATATACAGTAATATACCTAGACTCTGAACATCCAGAAATTAACATAGAAAACTGAGTATTGATATGAAAATGGAACATTGAGGTCGTTGGCAAACGTAGCTGTGAACTATCAAGGAAATATAATGGAATGCAATATATAACTATTACACATATCTGCTCATGGAACCATGAACTCTCTAGGAAAAGACAGTCTCATTTGTAAATGGAAAAGTGAACCGTCCGATATGACAAATGCCGACATAACAGATGCATAACATCTCGAGTAAGTAAGTAACGCTAAAAAATTCTTTGATAAATTGGCCTCCGAGAGCAACACTGTAATAAATCTTCAGATATATGCCCTATGAATTTTAAAGTAGCTCCCTGATATTGCTGGTGTCAGTTAGCCCATATTTCATATCCAATGTATTTTTTTGTTTTTTTTTTTGGAAATTCATCACAAAAAAAAAAAAAAACAAATTTTGGAGTCAGATTGGTCATAATATCCAATGTATTTTTTGATGTTTTTTTGGAAATTCATCACAAAAATGCAAGGATTGGAGTCAGATTGGTCATAATACAGTAGTGAATTATTATTATATTGAAGGTATACGTTTGCGTAAAAGTTATGAGTAATATAACAAATACGGGCACCAGAATACATATTGTGTTTTACAAAAACACAATATGTGTTCTGGTACCCGTATTTGTTATACTACTGTTATGAGAGGATTATCAAAATGTTGCAGAAAAATGTGCGTGATATATGTGATTGCAATGTGCAACATGTTCAAAATAGACTTACGATGAATTTGTGGAAGCATTGCGTAAGATGCGGCAAATGGATTTGCGTCCTATTTGTGATAGAATTGTAAAATATGTTGAAGATAGATTTAGGTTAAATCGGCGCCTGTACTGTAAAATGTGTTAGACATTGACTTGATTATTATTTTTGCATGATATTCGTCAGACGGTTTACTTACGAAGCATACTTTCAATAGCCTAGACTATAATAAAACTTGGGATTGCACTAACTAATATGCTCAAGGTAGATTTAAATATTGTAAGGTAAGATTATGAAAGACTTCAGAATTGTACAAATATGTAAGAGACAAGGGTTAGATTCTCAGAGAGATTTTCAAAATACATGTGATAGGCTTGAGTAAGATTATGGAAAAGGGGTTTGGTAAAATTTTTGACATAATCGCTTAGATAAGTTTGCACTGTGATGAAATTTACGATCGTATGTATCACATAGGGTTCTGAAGATAGATATACATATCAGTTTTGAAGTGTAGGTAGATGAACAAATTCAGACTTTAGTTCAAGCTTCTTTAGCTTATCGTTTCGCTGACAGAAAAATTAGCAGGCAACTTTATAGGCAATCAAGTCGACGGGCTACACTCGTAATTACTAAAGAAAAAACTGTCAGAATTCGGTGAATGATATCGTTCACAATCAACTAAATTGACGTACCTCCACGCTCAGCTACAATTTTTGTGATTAGTGCGTCACCAGGAAAACCGTGTAATGATTAGCTATGTCAACGAGCTTATATTGGCTGGGAAGAGTACTGACTAAGCTAGAGGCTACGCTCACAGAGTATATTAACAAAAAGAATAGTTAAGTTAGACTCTACTGCATGTTCATTAGCTGTGTCAATTAGTGTAGATTAGCTGGGAGGAGCCATGATTTAATGTGATAGTACAGTATATTACTTTGGCTCTGAAACCGATAATACAATGGCTAGGCAAGCCGTTCAATAAATTTGATTGTGCATTATACAACATTAGTTTGGTTGTGTAAAGGCAAAGTATATTAACTGGAATGAGTATTGATTTTAAGCTAAATTCTAAAGTATGTCAGCTCAAGCGGGTATAGGAAAAAAGCCCAGCTGGGTAAAAAGCCCCAGAGGAAAAATGCCATCCAGAAAAAAGTCCCGGTATATATAGGAAAAATGCCCCCGCCTATATATCTCCTTATGTACATTTATTACCCGTGCTTAGCTATTTTGAAGCAAGTAATATTAAAATAAGTTATATTATACTGTACTGTGCACATTTACTTACCCTAACCTAACGAAACCTACCCCTAACCTAGTCGAACTTTTTCTAATTGAACGCAGCCGAATGTAACCACATCTAGCTAAACCCAACCTATTCTGACATACCATTACCTAGCTTCTTCTAACCTAAGTTAACCCAACCTCAGTTAACTTGACGTAAACGTTTTTTACAGTTGCGATTTAGTGAAAACCAGGCCTCGCCCACCTAACCTTGCCTAATGGTTGGATTCCTTGTCTAATAAGACCAAGAAGCAAAGAGTATAACGGGAGGACCTAATGGGACTAAAATAAAATTTATCTATGACCGTATGTAGCAAAATGACGTCACAACGACGAGTCAAAGTATTTGCGGGTCGGACCTCAAGCCTTCATAGGTTGAGTTCTTAACCCTAACCAAAAATGTAAGTAGGGTCATATTCTTGACGCGAGAGAAACCATAGGAACAGTTATTGCTCAAGCTTGTTGTACTTGACGACAACCATTCTACTGTGTTTTGTGTATGAGTGCAGCTCAAGTAGCTGCCACAGTCAGGAACGGGAGATTGATTGAATAAAGTTTAACAACAAATACGGTGATATGTTTAAATATGATTTGCGAAGAACACTGCAACTGAACATGAAGTGCAAATGAGGCTTCATTTCAAAGAAGACGAATTAGGGGGCGATATCTGCCCAGATTTTGTCTCCAGTACAGTGAAAATCTCCACCAGGATCCACTGCAATTTTCTATCGATAATTATTTATTGTTCAATTGGTTTAGATTTTCTTCGTTTATTTGCTTAAAGGATGAAATTCGCAATTGATACTGAGCTTTCAGGCAAAACTGATTAAAATACTCATAGGCTACTCAGCTGGGTGGGTTGCCGTTTTGTGGGAACCTCCCACAGATCTGTGGGAGAAATGGTGTTGTGGGAGACTTTGTGGGACCTCGATTATCTGTGGGAATATGTGGGAAAATAACAAGTCCTAATCATAAAAACTCTATCTTTAAAATTTTAATAAATTCATGTTCATGACGCTTTTGAGCATTATTATTCACATCCATGCAACCCGGCTTGTAATTCCTAAAGTACTGTTAAATCGTAGCGGCAAATACATGTTAAGACAACGTATAGGTATCTACTGTACGGTTTCCGTTATTATATATCTTCGTATGAACTTGTTACGTCGTTCGGTCGTCGTTGAGTTGCCTGCTGCATTGCATGACGTTAAAACGTTATATTCCGGATGCATTGTGAGTTATCGATCAAAGGGTGCTGATCTATCATTTTCCTATACAGTAATAGTTTGAAGGTATGACTCAAGTTTAATTTTTGAGGGTATACTTATTGTATTTACATATGAAATAGTTTACATTGGAAGATGAGCCTATTTTATTTACATATGATTTACTTAATTTTGACGATTTATCTATTTTATTTACAGGTGATTGACTTCATACTTGAAGATAGATCTATTTTTTACAAATGAAATATGTGTTATCTGGCAATTGGTTCATTCAATATTTTCATCTTGAAATTAAAAATAACATTGAACTTAGTTTTATTTATGAAATTTAAAGCTAAGGGAGAAATGAGTTTCATTTGTGGGAGGAAGATTAGGTAAAAATGGCAACACTGTCAGCTGGAGCGTTCGTCGATGGTGCCGTCATTGATGACGTCACATTTTGATACGAGTTTCTCGCGAGTCTTCCCGTTACGCTCATGGCTTCCTGGATAGGGATAACTCGAGATACCCGATTTTTGGGCTTAGAACAAGTCCATTTCGGACTTAGAACAAGTTTAAAATATAAAAATTGGGATCCTATGCATATAGTCTAACCTAACTTCACTAACCTCAGCTAAACTCACCTAATCTAAGCTCACCTAACCAAATCTAACTTAACCTCACATAACCTATTTAATGGATTCTTGCAACCCACGTTCGCACATGCAAACGCTTGGTAAAATTTAACTTAGCACAATATGGTTTAATTTATTTAAATATGACTTATCCCAATAAATAAATAGAGCTCTCAAATATAGATTCAAGAGAAAGAGTTTTTTTCCTACCGAGACTTTTTTCCTACCGTTTTTTCTTACAGTTTTTTTTTCTACCGTTTTTTTTCCTACCGGGACTTTTTCCTACAGTTGTTTACTACCGGGATTTTTTTCCTACCGTTTTTTTCCTAACGGAACTTTTTTCCTACCGGGACTTTTTTCCTACCGTTGTTTTCTATCGGGGCTTCTTTCCTACAAGAGCTTTTTTCCGGATAACGCTCAAGCCTCTCGCCTCATTACAAGGTGTTTCTGCGGAGCATGTTTCACTTAAGAAAGAAAGAAAGCAAGAGAGTGTTGACAGTTCATGTTAATATTTTTGCGCCTCAGTTTTTCTTCAAAAATAATTTCAACTTCTACTTCTCGAAAACAGAACGTTGTTGCTGTCGATGAAAATTTTGACGGTACCCACTATCCATATTATCCGGTCAGCAAGTAACGACTAAATTTGTTCTCTATTAACTTTTTATAGAGAGTAGACGTGCTGCCATCATCAGTAGGACTTAATCACTAAATAAAAATGAAAAACTGCAAAGAATTCTTTCTGTGTTAAAAAGCATCGTTAGAGGAATCAGCAGTCGCCTTTCAAGCTTGGATATGAATGCTGTTCCCCAGACGGCGGGCAGAAGAACAAAAAATTTTTGTGATGCCTGTTTCTTGACGGTTAACCCCTCCACGAGCTGGGACTTTATTCCAGAAGGAGTCAGAGTAATACTTTAACAATTTACTGATAACTAATACTTTATAAAAAATTTGACTATTCATTGAAAATCATGGAGGACAGAAAAGTTACGTTAGTTCTTGTGAGTAGTTTGAGCCTCCGTTTCCTCACCAAGACTATCTCACCGAGAAAAAGAAAAAGGCTCATACACATAATATTTCTCCTCTCTGGAGACATAGGATAGGTCATAGATCATAGGGTTTTGCTATTTAAGTTCGCCCATCCTACGTTATTGGGAGCAGCGCCCCTAGGTGGACCCTGTAGGTTACCTTAGCAGTTAGCTAGGCCTTCGGGACGTCTGTTTTTCGTGTTCCACTTTGCTTCCTTCCGGTTTCAACTGTTACTGGTATTATACTTTCTTCTATTTTTCCTTTTATTTCCTGACTTGCTGTCCCTATGTGCGTTGATCCTGTGTGGGAACACCTTTGTGCATTAGTTCCCCGTTTCAATCGACATGCTACATGTCCCTGGTTTTATTCCTGTTAGATCATCTTTGTTGAGGTAACGGAGGCTCAAACTATTCAATAACAATAATTGTAGTATAGTATGTCGATAGAAACGTTAAACCAATGTACACGATCAACGGGTATAGGAACACCAATTCGGAAAAAAGAGGAAGAACATAAGAAAGTATCATTAGCAGAAAGCATGAAACTGAGAGGAAAAATGTGGACACAACAAAAAGACTTCCCACCGAGTCCTCCTGGGATCGTTGCTCACCGTAGCTTAGTATGAACAACCAATAGCATATGACTTATGTTATAAGTAGAACCCGGATTTATGGCAGTTTCAGCGTTAATGGAATAACTGTAATAAGTACAACAACTACAATAAGTGCAATAACTGCAATGAGAGATATGAATGCAATATAGTAGGCCGTACAACAACTACAATAAGTGCAATAACTGCAATGAGAGATATGAATGCAATATAGTAGGCCGTTCAGTCTAACTGATGGACGCGGCACGTTGATTTGAGAGAAGCAGCTGCAGCAAACGCGCTAGACTGAAGAATGAAGCATGTCCCTTTTTTTGAACGCGCTGCGTCATTCATGTTGAGTAAATAGAACTTATAAATGTTAAATCTATCCTCTGCATCGTTCACAGATCAAGGACAGGTCGAAAATTTATTTTTATCTTCACTTAAATACTTTAGTGATTAGAATCACTGGACAGTACTCCCGTTTAAGAGAAGAAAACTAGAAAACATGAAAATATTATAAGAACACGGACGTCATCTTTGATTTGGTAGTTCAACTGATTGCTCTGTGCTGAGGTCTCTTCTGTCCGTTTATCAGGCCATAACTGAATTTAAAATAGGCTTTTCCTACCAAAATCAGTCTATAAGATTATGGAATACGAATGTGACTTAAAACCGACGTAAAATATAAGCGAAAATGTAAAGAAACTATATCATAACTGAACACGCAGCGTCGTTCATTTTAATGAAGCACACTTCTACTTGTGAACAGAGACCAAAAAAAGTTGACGCAAAGCTCATGTTCAGTTTCATGATTGAACGCGTTACGATGTGGGACATGTGAACTCATGGCACTTATTATCACTGCCACGTGTCACAACACTTCAAACGCCATCAGAATTGGTTCCCTTATCAATTATTGTTACATGTATTTGTTGGGATCAAAATATAATGGAGTCGCAAAATCTATCAAGTTTTTATAACCTTTTTCGTTCCGGAAAAACATCATGGGAACAGGTAAATTGGGATAATTGCAAGAATCATTCACGCCATTGGGAAAAATGTCAATTAGCACAAGTGCAATGTATACCTACTGATAATTGATAGTTAGAACTGAAATAGGTGTCCGATGATCCACTAACACGCTATTCCCGTTCGCTTTCCAACTTTTTTTTGTACTTTCAAGTTTTTGATGTATTTGCATTTTCCTTGTTTCCTATTTCTTCCACTCCTATTGCTTAAGTACAATAAGGGTAATTTTTACGTGCAATAAGAGCCAATTTTATATGCAATATGAGCAATTTTTAGGTGCAATAAGAACAATTTTCAGGAACTTTAACTGCAATATTTTAAGTGCAATATATCCGGGCTCTAGTTATATGTATAATATAACAGCCCCTGAGCGGTAGAGAAAGAATCATGTTTTGAGATAGTCCTCAGGATCCGTTGGCTGATTATCATTAATAAAACTTCATGCTCGGGGTCATCACGGACAGGTAGTACAACCCAAATGAAGCATTATGCAACACCGGGAAGCCCAGAACGTTGCCAAGGAAAATCCACCAAAAAGCCTTTAACAGCTGACTTAAAACGCCTGCAGACCGACACGACTGAAAGCCGATGCAGGCAATGAATTACAAACCGAAAGAGACTAAGGCAGGCAACACCGACTGCACTGACGAGTTCAGGCTATTTTAGGTTTATTTTTAAAGGGCTGTGTAACTTGATGAAGAGTTCTTTGTCCTATCCGTAAGCCTAAAAAAAATCAAGATATATAGCGAGGAAACAAGCATGGCCCAATTAAAGAGGGTTAATCACATGTTTGATTTTCTTGTATATTGTCGAATTACAGTAACTTTTAGGTAATTTAAAAAGATATGTAACATTTCAAGCGGTGTTAAGATTAAGTAACTATATTTTTGTATATCCAGTGAAGTATTAGCACGTGATTAAAACTCCAGTATTATCTTTACGCAAGTCCAGCATTATTAAAGCAACTAGTGGCCCGTGCCGTCATTATAAATGACGGTAAAAAATTAGCACTTCACCAAACCCCCCCCCCCCCCCCCCC
>LQNS02278163.1:8601408-8612967 GCA_001587735.2 Parhyale hawaiensis
CGCTTCAACTTGAGCTTGAGAATACACAGTGTAGTTCGGGCTTAAGATGACCTACGAAGGCTTCAAAGAGCATGAGTCCCCAAAGCGCATTATAATGCAATCAGCGACGGGTAAACTATTACCATACTTTATTCCCATTCATACATTACTTCTATCTAATCATACCATCCATGCATTATTACCCATCATTATGACCATGTATTATTACTATCGATACATTATAAGAACTCATTTGTCAGGGCGATCACAGGGGCTGCGTGCTTAGCCATCGTCATTAACTAACGCCTGGTAGCTATAGAGGGCCGACTGCGGGGCTGGTCGCATTGTCCCGAAAGCGCTACCCGTGTTTGTCTTCAGATCCAAACTGTACTGAAGGTATGTAGATATCTTGGTGAACCTTCCTTATAGTTGATTGTTTTCCGCGGTAATAGGTTAAACAACCTCAACTTTATTACGCTAGAATTAAATATTGACGTTGCTGTACTCTGGAGTGCGTGATAGTTGGTTAAACGCTGGTTCCGGAGCATTCTTAACGTAGTCTCGATTGAACGGCTCCTTCAGAGCTGCAAACAGTTTTGATATGATGAATTTCTATCGGCACCCGCGGCTAACGCTGGAGCTCTCCCTTCACCGTTGGTTGCGGCTATGCTGGAATTTGTGCGGTCCCTTAGCTCTCCTTGTTTCCCCCAGGTTTGGGGCGGAGGTCTGGCCAACTTTCACCCACTTCCTTCTGGGAGCCGTCACGCTCCGTTCACGGTCCGTAGACGATATCGCCCAGTCAAGTTCATAGCCACTTCCAGCCAGTTCCCGGGCCGCCGAGAATTCTGAGAGGGTTGCAGGATATAATCTGTGCGGACGAGCCCTGGTATTTACCATTCCGCCACTCTTCAGAAAAGAGTCCCCCCTACCGCCGCTTCCAGTTGGACTAATCCTTAAGCTGGTGCCTTCCTCCCTCGTGTCACGCCCTGGAAAGTGCGGTTCTTAGATGAGCAGTCGGCTCGGACTAGCCCCCGCATTGCAACCTTCCTGTCACTCCTGGGGAGGAAATTGCCCGCAACGTTACTGAGTCACTACCTATAGCTCGGTGGACTATTCGAGACCAGGAATCACCAGCTGCGACCGTTCCCGTATTCTGGCCAAGAGAACTTCTCCCACTTTGGGGCTTCCGAAGACCGGGCTTCCCTGAATTGCCCCAGATTTCATTCACTATATCTTATTGATGTCCCTCAGTTAAGTTTCATTTTTGCGTTTCTAAGAATTAAAGATTTAGATTAGTGCGATAGTTTGCTTTCTTCCCTTCGTGTGACACGCAGCGGTCACCGGCCTTGGTACATCGTTCACGAATTTCATAGAACCTTGACATCATTATTATCATCATCATCATCATCATTCATACATTATTATCTTTTGTTATCACCATCTGTACATCATTACCATGCATGATTACCATTCATACATTATTACCACGCATCATTTCCATGCATTATTAGATAGAATTAAAAATGCATCCTTTTGTCCAGCAAGGGCTTCACGGACGCTGCACGGAACAAGGCTCGTGCGTACGTACAGGATCTTATGAATGTACCGGAGAATGAATTATGAATTTCATTTGGTGAATTATGCCAATTACATAATATACGAAACTGTGTAATTACTTTAAACTGTGAGGAAATAGCCGTCAGTTGACAGGAAATATTCTGAGAGCCTGGAAATCTTAATGCTGTTGTGCAAGCATTTCCATTATTTCACTGTGGATATGCAAACTTGTAAAAGAAATTGTCATCAATTTTATGGAATCACCGTAAATGAAAAGTCCGTAATTTTGCAGGGAAAAAACGTAGAAATTCCACAAAACATGGGGAAATTGAGAAATTTTTAAAGAAAATGTAAAATCAAAAATTTTGTTATTTTTACATCAAGGATCAACCCAAAATGTATTGCAAGATAACTTATTATACATTTTGGGTTCAACCTACCTTCTCAAAGCCTACAACCAATGGCCAGCCAGTGCGTCCCCAGCAGCAACTTCAAACACGGTGTTTCGCAGCGCCTCAATACAAAGGTGAATAATTCGATTGCCACCCCAACTTTTGCAACAATTAGCTTGCCATTAAGAGATCTACTTCCCAATTTACTACCGTAAAAGCGAGAGCACATGGCTCGTTTAATATTCGGCTGATGTACTAACAGGCTTTGGCAATTTTGCGAATAAATATTGGGAAATGAAGGATACAATAGTTGTTTTTATGCACAAATTGCCGGGCACTGCCGCACTTGCTGTAATTTATCGAGGAACTCTTTTAAAGCAACCGAGTGGTGGAGAAACTTAGATAATGCAACCAATTGAGAAGGAATCGCAATAAGGTTTCCAATGCATCACATACACACACTCACCATATACACAGGTCTAGTAATATGAACATATATATGTATATAAACACTGATTCGAAGATTGGAGGACTCCCAGGCTAGGTCAGTTTGGAGAAGTAAGTAAGAAAGCCTTCTGGGATTCTAGCTTAGCTCGGGGTCAAATAAAACTAAAATCCAAGAAGGCTTTCTTACTTACTTCTCCAAAATATATAAACACTATATTTGCTTGGCACCATTTACTTTTTCTGGGTCGGTTGATAGTTAATTTTGTGCACGTTTCTATTTTGTTCAAAAATTTAGTTGGACACATACTCACGAAGCCAAGTTTTGTGTTTCTGTTATATTCTTCCAATATGAAGCAGCGCAAAAGTGTGCATAGGTTCACGAGTTAGAATTCGCTGCAGATGCGAATAGCTCTTATTGGGAGCCTTTCTTGTACCACACTTAGTGTACCTTATGAATCTTTAGACAAAGTCCAGGAGTGTGGAGTGGCATTGCTGGATTTCTCCTGGAAGATAACATCAAGCGACCAAAGGGAGAGCCAGAGACAAATTATCTCCACAGTGCACGTCACCGCCGACGGTTGGTCTGTCTGGTATTTTTCTAAGCTTAAATGAGAATCCAGCAAGTTTTTGAATTCTGTAACTTTCATATCAGTGTCGTTTCGAATATGCCTAGATGTTATGTTAAACCGTCTTTCGCCCCTTACAGTAAAGAAGCTATTAGATCATTTTCTTGCCACGGCTTTGCCACCTTCTGCAGTATAGCAGTATAGGTATATTTGGAATGCAGTAGGTGCACTTGGAATGCGTACATCATAAGTCTTTCCAGTCATTTGCGCATGTCTTGTCATACCAGTCTAATAAGGGTTATCATCTCAGCGTAATTTTGATAAGCACACAGCTGTGTTTTTGAGGATACAACGAAAAGTTCGAGTTCTCTGTACTTTGTATAGGAAACAAACAATTATAGTGTGAACTTGGCTTCATGAACGTGTAAAGGCCGTTCAACTTAGTCTGGACGACAACCAATCAGCTCTTTTCTCGGAAGAGCAGGTCAGTACTATTTAAGTGGAATTTTCTACAGCTAATCCACAGCACCAAGTGCAGAACACGCACCTGGTACTGGGGATTAGTTACCGGGATTTCTCGGGAACCAAAATCTCCCGAACAACATAAGTTTAAATTTTAATCAAGGCCACCCTACTATGCATTACTTGATTTATTAATGACCAAATATAATGAAAAACTGACGATGGACTAACAGACATAAACCCTATATAATCTGCAATAAGAAAAAACCACATGCTAGATTTACTACGCCTCAAATACTCCACAGAGTCAAGTAGGTCTACGCGTGGGTATACACGTGGTCCGTCAGGAGACTAATTTCTTCAACCCCACGACAGGGACATTCGCAGCGAGCGTTAGCACATGCACAGACAAGTAAAAGGCAAAATTACGACTAAGTGACATTACTTCTTCTACAATAATCGTACTCGTACTAGTGTATGATACATATATAGTCCTGCGATGAACAAACGGCGCTTCCAGCATCCTTTTCGTAAAAGGATCGCTTCGTCACTATCAGTCCGATATCAAGTCTCATTTAATCTTAATTATTGGACAAAATAATGTAGACAAATTCGTGGAAACAAGCTACCACCCATTCGGTGATGCCAACAAGAGTTATGTAAAATAATTAGCTAGCTGGAGTTACAGCTCTGCAAGAGGCTCTTCTGTTTCGGTTCAACAAGTATAAGCCCGTCGTGTGCAGCACTCGCGAAGACTTGCCTGTGCTTCCCCAGCTGCAGTTTGGGTCTGTAAGAGGATTATGTAAGGTTCGGCCGCCATCGGTATACAGATTTACTTGCATTGGAATCTCTGCATGTTCAGGGATATCATAACAACAGTGTAAATATATACATTTATATATATATATATATATTTCAAGAGATTAATACACTGTAATAAAAACCGATGTGTATTTGTTTGTATATCTATAATATGCTTATAAATCTCTGATAGGCTTGTGTGCTGGCTTGCTTGCTTGCCACCGTGCACGAATTTTTCGCTATTATACAGATAGGTTCTTTGTGCCATGGGCAGTGTAGTAAATTAATTTTTATATATTTCTTACCCCCAAGGAAAATGATATGGATTTATATCTCTCTAAGTTAAATCTTGATGTAACACAGAGAGAGTGTTCTCACAGAGGCTTTACTTATGAAGGGTAGACTATCTTTGTTTAGGCAATAAAACTGGTAAAATAAAAAAGTTGTTCTAATTCTAGAGCACCCCATCGTCACAAAAAAAGACAGTAAACATAGGCATCGGTACGTCTTCAGTGTTTTAAGCTTGGGACACTGATTTCATTACAAAGCGATAACATTGTACCTATTATTATTATTATTAAAACTATACGTCAGAGCATCATGGGATGGGAAGCAAGCTCAAGACGCCCAAAGCGCTGCTAAGAAGAGTCCCCAATAAAGCTATTCACAGCCAACAGAACGTGCGGCACGGCTGTACACAGAGCCCGGCAAACAATTAAATGCCAGTATTGTTCTGAGTATGAAACACCAAGCCTACTAAGGATTTTTTGCACGTAACCATCTCTAAGGTCAAGGGATGTTCTACGGGCTTAGCTCGCGTGTCTCTTCCAGTAATGATCCTGGGAGTAGGAACAAAGGAATGTAAACAATGTCCTTATTATTCACTACCTCATAGAAAGAACAAAGACAAGCGCTTAGCACTCCGTCAGTGAGGTAAATCTACCAAATTATTCTGGGCGCACAGCCGATTGGCCGAGCCGACAAGTCGGTCAAGCATACGAAGATGCTAGCGGCAGCGTGCGCGAACTCCGGTCTGTGGAGTTAGAGTCTGCAGAGGAAGTAAGAAAGCTTAGCCGCAACTCCGGACTATTTTATCATCGCCAAACACAGCACAAACCTTACGCAGGATCCTTACATTACTAGAAGCACGTGCAACCAGATGTTTAATATGCTCATCAAACGTTTGCATCTAATTGAAGAGTTCACCGTGTGTTTCAAGAGAGCTCGACCCTTGCAAAATAGTGTCGCCTATCTCGAGTGGGAGATGCGGAGGTAACAGAGTACGAGACCGACTCACAATCATAGACTTAGTTTTATCTGAGTTCAGTTTCACTCTCCAAGAGAAGCACTATGCTGTTATTCGCGACAAGTCTCTGTTTAAAGACAGGGCAACAGCCTCATGCAAACCACGAGTTCGAATCCTTGCTACCAAAGCGGAATCGTTGGCATAATTGACAATAGTGTTCTCCAAGGAGAAGGGCATATTGCTAATGCAGATTACAAACAGCAACGAACAAAAAAACGCTACTCTGAACACCAAAAACCATCCAGAAAGTTGCACTTACGCGGCCGCTGACTGACACAACCAGCATGGGCTCAGAAATAAATCCTCGAAACATTGATAACTCTCTACCGCCCACACACAAAAAAATCCAATTTGTACAAGAGGCCTCTATGGTTGACTCTACCCAACACCGCGCGCAAGTCCAACTAAACACTGTACCCTTCAGAACGGAGATCTAGTACCAATTGCATGCAGTGTGACCGAGACAACGGAGCGTTACAACAACGCAAGTTCTTTATGCATATCAATTGACTCGCTGTTAACAGCCGAATAGTTTTTGCAAAGCAACTCAATGTGCAAGCCACCAGTTATTCAAACACATTTGGAAAGATGGGTGTCAAAGTTATAGGTCGGCAATTGCCTCCACTTGTACCCATAGACAGGGGTGTAACGTTTCCAGTAGGCTAACAGCGAGAAAACTCTCCTACCGAATCAGGCACCCGGCAGTTACACTGAGTTTAGGAGCCAAAATGGCCGAAAGTATACTATAAAATAGAGATAATACAGACAGGGTGCAATCCGTCATATAAATCAACGTTAGATCGTAGCTCCAATGAAATGCGAACTAGGCCTATAGTGACGTCCATGCCGTAACGACAGTACATCTCTGCTCTACCTACCACTGCTACAGCCTGATCTTCCAATTTTAATTATTCGGATGATTAACACTTAATAATTCTTCGGGAGAGCAGGCGCAGCTACAGTAATTCAAGTTCGAAGAAATGGATTAACGCATTCAATTTTGCCGCAGGTGTAGATAAAATGAGGAGAAGACTATATATGGAGCTGATTCCATATTAATGTTTGTATACCAGCTTATTTCAAGCATTCAAATTTGAGGTTCTCTGAACCAAGCTGAGTTGAAAGAAGATTGAGAGGAGTGTGAAAGAAAAGAAATAGTATTCTGCAGCGAGGAAGCCCGGAGTAAAGACACTTGCTACAGGATAAACTAAGCCTTTTCCAAGTGTGTATGTAGCATCTATTTTCATCGCAACAACTGTCAATGAAACATCACATCTCTGCACTTGAAAATTGAAGCTAATTGGCATCGCACGGAAGATTGCATTCTCATCAGTGCCTATTTCTTAAAAATCAACGTTTGTTATTGCAACGTTTGTACAAATGAAGGTCATATTTCCAAAAGTGTTGTATTCATAGGGATCGAGAGGAGGTTCCCCAGAAAACACAGACATGTTTAAATTGGCCCAGATATGAAACAAAATTGCGCCTGGAGTTTCTCATCGCAACCCGATAACGAACACCTTCGAATCAGGTAATTAGTTTGTTGATGAATGAAATCGTAATTATTATTTATTCAAGTTCTATCGGAAAATTTCCGTGCCTAAAGAATTTCACTCATAGTCAATAGTCAACGCGCATGTTTTCAATAAGCACGTAGAAGCGAGTGCTCTCATACATGTTCGTTAATTCCCATTGTTCGCTCTTGGAATTTCACGGTCGGCAGGTTCCCAGTACACTGAGCCGATATCGGGAATCTGAAGCACCGGCCTCTGCAGGCGCGGTATTGAATACTTATGGAGATGTTCGACGTCTGATAGCAATTAATAGAAAACGGAGAAACTTGAACAATCGTAGAAAATTGCCAAGTCTTGACGTTGGAACCAATTCTGCAGTTCAGAGAACACCGGGTGTGCAGTTGCTGGAATTCGCATATGAGAGGAAATTTGAGCAATGGTAAAAATAGCGATGGTCAGTAAACACTACAGAAAAATGAGTAGGTACGAAGTTAGTGGCAGTGAAAAGAAAGTGGAAAACCTAAAAATGGTAGAAAATCATGAAGCTTCGTAGACGGGAGCAACAACTTCAGCTCATAGAAGCTTACGTATGCAGTTGGTGGAATGCAAAGTGAAATAAAATCATGAACAATGAAAAGGAAGTGCCATCTTCATGATAGGGAAGCTCTACAGTTTACAGAAAACTGAGTACACGATTACTGGAAAATGTAAAAGTAGAGTTGATTTGACCGTACATCTCTAACAGAAAACTCACATGCACTGGTTAGTGCTGCAGGCAAATGTTCGCTGGCCTACGGGAGTGTACGAGTGCCATCCAAAACAGATTGTCAGAGCTATGACAACAGAGACGTAAGATTTCTATGACAACTGCAACCGCAGACCATCCTCATTTTTGGTTTGGTCAGTGTCCTAGCAATGGACTTCACGGACAGAAAAGCTGACGCTGCAATCCCGAGCACCGTTCCACCCTGGCTAGGGAGGAAGATAGTGCCTCAGTGGACAGGGCTGCAGACTCACTTACCTTCGGGAGATCGGACATTTGATCCCAGCCAGCGGAGAAAAAGTTTCGATGTTTGGCGTCAGCAAGTCTTTCACTCATAGCCATTAGGGGCACAGGCCTAAGGGTCAAAGGGAGGGCGCAATTGTCAGTCGGGTCTTCCGTCAATATAATGACAATCTGCAGCCGTGCATCCCTCTGAGCCCTACAAAGCATTTACCTGCAGCAGTGACCAATGCACGTGGGCTTCCTAATTGGGCTGTTCAGTTAGAAGCGACGCACAGTGCCCTAAACAAGAGACAACGAGAAAGGCAGTGTTTTTCCCCACTCTGCCATTGCTAGAATGGAAAGCAAGAAAACGGAAGGGCCAAACATGACAGACATGACAGTGATGACAGACTAGAGTAATCTGCTTTGCTCAGTTGACTGCCCAAGGCAAAAGTATCTTTGTTTATGGATCATAACAAGACTTGCATATTTTGCCAATGAAAAATATAAATTTAAGATAATTTTCTTTTTGTTAACTCCAAAGCAACATTCTCAAGATAACTTATATATATGGTAAGTCATAAAACTTTGACATAACTTCACTAATTCGGTAACATCCACAAAATACCCAAATTTTCTGCTGTCTGACACAATAACTACGAGATAGTGCACTTGTACATTAACTGCAACAAAATAATAACTATGAAATAACTCATTCACCTACACTTTGTTAGATGTTAGTATTCTGGTGTTTTCTTTGTAGGGTAACTCAAAAAGTCATCAATATAAAATGCTATAAATTTTATGACGTAAAATAGCTCATATTTACATAACTTATACTAACTTCAATGCTCTTATCATAAATTGGTTAACGGGAAAAATGTTATGGGTTCAGATACCATTATGCAGGAAAACAAATACCTATATACTGTAGGTTTGTTTTTGTTTTCTGTTTTTGTTTTCCAGATTGGAGTTTAATTAGCACAATGGATAGAAAAGGATCTGTTACTGCCAATGAAAGAACATTAATGGTCCAAAATTTATTTTTCATCCGAGGGTAAGACGAGTAAACAGTAAGGCGCCGAAGAAGGACCCAAGAACAGTTAAGAAGTCAATCCAAATCCTTAATTTTCAAAGAAAACTTCAGAGTGATATAAAATTATATCCTTGTACTAATCACGTGGTATGAGCAAAATTGCAGTGGCCACAAAAACTGCCTCTCAACAGCAGTAGAGTTACTTTTAAAGAGGCTGAAATTACTCATGCGTCTCATGACACACGATGCAAAGTCCTGAAGAAGATCGCCACAATGAATAATCCTAAGACTAGACTCCATTTTTCGCAATATCTATAAAAAACTAGAGCAGTCTGAGAGCGCATTCCTCCGCCAAGCACGGCAAAGGTAATGAAAAATTGAAATTCATTCCGAAATTATGACTTCGTTTTTATCAACCCCAAAATTTAATAAAAATTTTCATGAATAATTATTAATAAAAAATTCGTGCCTCGTGATGACAGTAACAGCATCTGTAATTTCGTTGAGGATCTGTTCATAAGTTTTCGAGTTATGCTGCTAGCAAAGATTCTGACAAACATTAGTCACACACACAAACAGACCAACCGATCATCGCCAAAATGTAATATATATTCATCAGTTTTTGAGTTACTTTCCTAACAAGCATGAAATCAAATACAGAAACAAACAAACAAACGAATAGAACAGATTGCCACGAAATTTTTTTCATTTACTCTTCGTAACATACCAAATAACTCATGCAAATATCACAAAATCCATTCATAACTTTTTTTGAGTTATAACATTAAAAAATAAGGCAGACAAACAAGCAAACAAACCAACGGATGAACGGATCGTCACCAAAAGGTAATCACCTGTTCCTCCTAACATACCTAGCACTCCCTGTACATTTCGTTGAAATCCGCCATAACTTCATGAGTTATCTTGGTGACAGACAAACTCGACCAAAACATGACCTCATTGGCGGAGATAATGAAGGAGTTGCATGGGTTAAGATATAGTTAAAAGTAAATTTTTCCAATGTTACCTCTGCCGATGAGTGGACGGCTACCCTGGATGGCCTTCATGGCTAGTGAAGAGGATCAGTCATACAAATTTTTAACAAAGTCTCATCCAGGCTTTGACGTCAACCGGGAGGAGTTATACAATATACTGTGCTAAGAAACGTTTGTAAGACCTCTCCGGGTGCCTAACGGTGTTAAAATTTGAACACAGACACCTGTATGCAGTTTCAAGCGACAAGCCTGTCACGGGACCCTTGTCGCGTCCGGCGCGCTGAGTCGGCAATTGTTTGGTATGCGGAAGCTGGATGGAGGCACCTGCCTGACCAGGAATGGGAGGGTGGGGGGGCTCGGGTCGTTAAACCTTCCGTTTCGGCGCCGTAGTTCTTAGCGACCCGTGATCGGCTGCGGCTTTACTTACTCCTCTGGGACCAATTGGCCTGTATCTGCAGCACGAACCAGTGCATGTGAGTTTCCCAGCGGAGCGTACCGTCAAAGTTGACTTTACCTTCACCTACCTCAGTTTATAACTAAGCGACAGCTTTGGAATAAGCATAAGTTATCTAAAAATAAGGTATGTTTTTGACACAGAATTTATAGCAGTGTCCTTCATTAATATTTTTGTATCACAGAGAATATACTTTCCAAATAACACTATCATATGTGTCATATTTAGAATCTTTCAACTTGAAAAAGTAATTTCTAAATGACTCAGTTTTATACTAACTTTATCTAAATAACTGTAGAATAATTCATGGACACAGGTATTGCAATAAAACAATTCACTTGTTTATGAACTTTACCAAAATATTTTGCATTTTTCTTACCTTCAACAAAATAGCTGATTCATTATCCTCAAGAACTTGCAAAACTTTTGTTCTGAACACTGAAATGCTTGCAGAATTTCAGAACATGCAAGAGCAGCTGGCTACTCGTTTTCAGGCCCCAAAAATTAATGCTGGCGTCAAGACCAAAAACTTCTCAAGTCTTTAGCGTTCGAAGCAACTATTATTTTCCGTACGAATAGCACTAAGTGCAACCAAACTTTATACTGGTGTTTACAGCTAACGGTACAGCCGAAGGAATTAACCGTTTGACGCACGATGTAACTCGTAAGGGATTTTTAAAAATATTTTTCATTTTAGTTGGAAAAACCTACCCACTACGACACTAACCAGACAACTGCAGGATGCAGTGTACTGAGGGAAATCCCTTGACGGGCAAAGCGTAGTTTGCAGGAATAAACCTCCACATTCGTAACGTGCACGAACAAGTGCCGTAGACACGAACTGCATCCAACATCCGTGATACGTATCTCGTTTGCGTGGCGTCACAGGAGAGGCATAAGCTACCTACGCCTCTGATGTGGCATGGAAGTCTGCAGGGTTGCAATTATGCAGAACTTGGCGAAAGAAATAACAGGGAAAAAGTTCTTAGCAGCAGAGGCTTCTTGAAGACCTGACGCGCAATCCACGAGGCAATGGTCGCTAATTTGACCCAAGTCCTAATGAGC
>LQNS02278163.1:8661352-8672674 GCA_001587735.2 Parhyale hawaiensis
GGACAGCACTGATGCTGGTGGCCCTTTAGAAGCTGTATTTGTGATATCTGCAGCGGATGCTGCTACGGCTGTAACAGCTGCTACAGCTGTTATTGTAGGCGCACAGAAAGCTGTTACAAGAGCAGCTGTGGATGCGACAGACGCTGGGCTGAACATGACAGAAGTGCAGATGGTTGACGGGCTGGCGGATGTATTTGTTAGAAGAAAACAGTATAGGAGTAACTGGAGTGGTTTAATAAATGCGGCACATTCGGGGCTCTCCATGGCTCATGTGCAGTATTACTTGCTGCTTTAATTAAACAGCGTCACAACGTGACTGCGAAACAGGAAATGAGAAATTCTACAGGAAGTTCTTTGCACTGGAGAAATATTTGAGGTGGTTATTATCAAATGCAGTGAGATGAAATTAATTAACGGCACCGGTAGAGGGCAAGTCGTAAATTTATCAAGCAGATTAAAGTATTGATAATATAACAGAAAGCAATGAATCCTGCAAAGAGGTCATTGCACTAGAGGAAGATAAGACAATTTACTTATGAAATTCAGCTAGCCGAAAGCAATTGAGAACAGTGAGAGGGGATCAACATTTAAATACAGGAAAGAGATTGAAAATGTGATGGTGCAACACTAACGATTCAATTACGGACGTTTAGGTAGTTCGTCGCACACAAGAAACACAATATCTTTTACTAATAAAACAATTATTAAAATATATTTAACTGTAATGATAAAAGATATCACCTTGTGTCCTAGTGAAACAGCCTCACTGCTTTGTTTTAAAATATAAACTAAAGAGTTCTGCAAGTCTGTAGAGTTCACTGCTCTGTAGAAAAACAAGATAAGGTAACTAACACAGTTATATAAAAGTATATGTATATACATCAGTACTATATTATTCACATCGTGTTTTTATTTATTTATTTATAAATATATTTATATCATGATTGTCACGCCCTTTTGGAAAAAGAGAGGGACAAATTTGAGAGCTGAAGAGCTCGGTGTGGTATCTATGATATGGAGTCGGAAAATCGGGTAGAGCTGGCGGGAGTATAATATTACTCATATACTGTATATATGAACCTGAGCTCGACTGCAAAAACGTGTTTG
Organism: Parhyale hawaiensis; assembly: GCA_001587735.2. NCBI lineage: Eukaryota > Metazoa > Arthropoda > Malacostraca > Amphipoda > Hyalidae > Parhyale > Parhyale hawaiensis. The sequence goes on from LQNS02278163.1 coordinate 8,662,460, forward strand.
TAAATCTAAAGGTGCTACCTGAGCTACAACAGGACTACGTCAAATATATATCCCTGATTATAGGCTGAGTGTTGAATTTTCGTTTGAAGGGTTGATAACAGAATAAAAACGGAGGTTTTGCTGAAGAACTAATTTTCTGCTGTACAATCACCTGTAAATTTATGTAAGCAGCTGCAACGCTTGAGTGCAAACCACAATTAAAAGGTAAAATTTCTGCGCTTAATTCATCACACGGGAAAAACATTACGGATACAAAGTCGCGGAAACAAATAATTATTATTGCACGAGATTTTTTCACTCCACTTAGAGAATCACTTTTCTGCTCAATTAAATAACCTCCAAACTTGGTTGAAAAATGCAGCATTTTCCATTTCCTATTTGTTAGTTCCACTTGTAAAACACCACAGACTTAGTTTGCAAAAACACTTACGTGAATGTAGCTCATTAGTTTCTGTAGTGGTTGTGGATGGCACAATGACTTAATTAAATACTTGCACAGTTGGCTTACAAACACAAAGTAATTTAGACAATATAATGACTGGGAAGTAGCTCATTACCTCGTACTCGATAACTAATTAATAACAAGTAACCTGATGCATTGATATTTTAACAAATTCGGCACTGTTAATAGAATTCAAGCTAAATTTCTGAATATAATCAACCTAATTTTATTTAGACTTTAGCGTATTCCTAGACAGTTACTATCTCTTACTGCATTATTGAAGGAGAAGGATATATTGTAACAAAGTAGTGCAGTTTAATTCAGGTTTGACGTAAACCCTAATAATTCGATTCCAGCAGAAAAAAAGATTTTATTTCTTGAAACTAATTAATACAATTCAAATAATACAATGTAATTATACATTATAATATATGTTTTATAGCTGACAGATGATAACTGAAAAATCTGATTGAGTAGCACCAAACGACTGAATTTTTGTAAATATCGTTTAAAAATTATGAATAGTCTTCCTTCAGTTAAGCAATGGTTTATGATATAAATATAAAACAAAAAATCTATCAAAGTGTTATAAAGATTTATTCTGAATGGATAATATTTTATAACTAACAGTGCTTTTTATTTTCACATGCTTGGCAGGCTGGGGATCTTGTCGCCTTTCTACAAAAGTTGCAGGTAAGGATTTACACAAATTGTCTGAAGGTAAGAGTACGAAATGTTACCCTTTGTAAGTAACGGCAAAACAAAAATATGGTCCCCGTGTTGTTCTTCATTAATGCTCTGAGCGTTTGATCCTTGAACAACGGGCTCAAATTAATACTCTGAGCAGTTTGATCCTTGAAGAACATGCTCAAATTGTAAGAAAGACTCGAATAATTTAGTAGATTAGAGTAGAAGGGTGAAATAATAGTCTAAAAGCTCCAGTGCCAGAAACAAGCCGATGCTTAGGCTTGAGCTTCCTTTGAGCAGCTGCTGGTAGCCGTTAGTAATGTACAACAATAATAGTGATACATAACTAGAGAACACTCTGAGAGCACATACCTCCGCCTAGCAAGGCAACGGTAACGAAAAATTCAAATTGGTTCTGAAACCATTATTTTCTTGACCTCTGGTACTATCAAGCATATCTTATAAAATTCTTTCGCCTGCCAGAGTATCTTTACCTAATAAACTGTAGACATTCCGCATATCTTAGTCATGTTCGCAGCAACCGATCAGCATTGTTACCCTTTTACATAGTTTACCAAGCATCCTTATGCAACAGTTGTCAGAGTGTCGAGTTTGTAGCAGTTAATTGAAGGCATGCTTTAGTCACACAGGTTAAGGTCGTGTCACGTCTAGAGTAACGTTAGCTGAAGGCAAATTTACTCAAACATACCTTAGTGAAATCAACATTCCCGAGGGTGGAAAGGGAATCCACTCAGCACAAGCCAGTCATATTCACAGCACCCTTGCGACAGAGCAACGATAGCGTAATAAAACTTTATCAAGCATGCCTTACAAAGTAGCCTCAATTTTGAAGAATTAACAGCCTTCTGGAGCCCTCCAGCCACATTCGCAGCTCCATTGCGACAGAGTAACGATACAGTAATAATGTTTTATCAAATATGCCTGACGAAGTATAGTCTCGAGCTTAAGAAACTGATATCCATTTAGAGCCTTCCAGCCACATTCGCAGCAGCTGTTCCCTCCATGGCGGAAGGGTCGCGTGACCGCCGCAAGGATTTACGTCCATTATTTTTAAAGAACAACGACTGGGCACAGCAAGATTTGGGGCTGGCGACGGTCCGACACTCGACAATATAAAGGACTATTGCATAATTTATTGCAAGCCAGGGCGGCTTTTTCCTATCTAATGATATTGAGCCGAGGCTTGGGTTGCTGCGCAAGAAAGCCTTGCAAAAAATAGAGGCTCCAGGGAATAAATTAACAAGAAATGTCGTTGTCGGCGTCGCCAGTTAAGCTGGTGGTGAAACCGACCAGTGCAATGCCGGGGTAACGGTATACAATTGTAGGCTCAACTGATGACTGGACGATCAGCTCGCATGTCATTCAACCTTACCGCTTAACGTATGATTTTTTAATCTTGCAGCTGATTAGGAATAACATACAAACATCAGGAATTGCTCTTCGAATATACTCGGGTTAATACATTAAGGGGTTAACGATTTTTCAGAGGTATCTAGGCCACCAACTTCACGACGTACTAGGTGACAGTTCGCTCGTAAAATAATCATATGATTGTTTAGTGTAGCACAGGCAATAGGTATTCCTTCAGCATGCTAGTCTCTCTCTACTAAAAACTAGCGTTTTTGCGGATACCTAAAGTCTCCATCCTAGCACGTCATTCCTCAAGAACATTCTGACTGGCAGTGAGGCTCATTGATTCCAGAAAAAGAACGGACTAACATCCTAATGTTGCCAATCCATCTTAACCTCGCTTGGGCTCTACACAGCAGGATCTCAGCGTAGGCATACAAATGGCGTCGTTTGTAATCCTTTCGATACTGACGGGACATATACCATCCCGCATCAAAGTTTTGATCATTAAAACCAGTGCGTTGGTCCTTGCTCTAGAAATCTGGAATGCATATTTAAGAACGCGTTTGAAGTCAGTGCCAGTATTTAATTACGATTGAACTAAGCTTTAGGCGAGCTTAAATGGCTACGATGATAGTGTCTTCAATGAGCTTCTTTTAGAGTCTCATAAAAAAAACAAAGTATCCGTAACGAGAGAGTTAAATCAATCTCCTGACACAGAATGAGAAAATATGTCCTTCGTATCGTATGTGATGTACATATTTGTAAATAGGAAAAAGTAATGCCAGTGGTATCGTGTCCGTTATACTGGTATTCAAAATGCCTTCAAATGCCTTCAGTTTATTGAAAGTTGAAGAGAAATCAGCTTGGTATTGCTCCCAGTTACCGAAAATCTATGAACAACTAGTACATTATGGCTTTTATTTCAGCGAAAGTTAAAAAAGAAATCTGTGCGACTTTTCTTCTTTCATAACAGTGATAAATATCTGCATATCTTTGCATGTATTTAATAATACTGAAAAGTAAACAGCGCGTTATTGCATCCTTTTTACTGACGATCAAGAACTAACCAACATGTTGTCGTAACTAGTTTACCGATGATCAAAACGCATGTTATTGAATCCATATTATCGATATTCAAAATACATCAGAAAGCGTAGTATTCATTCTACGGCCAATGAATAGACAACTTACGTATATGCATGGTATAAAATATTCTACCTACAATCATCAGCTATAATCCTTAATCCAGTATGGCAGAGAAAATGATATTCTAGTTGTATCATATTCACCAATGCCACGTATAAATGTTTCGCATCGCATTGTTTCATCTTATATCTCTCCACAGTTTCAACAGGGCAGGTAAGAGATTATGAAATTACTCAAAGCTGTACGTCATAACGCAATATATCACGATTTCAACATGTAATATCAAACAGAGCAAACGCTTTTCAATGTTGTTCAATACAGCTTTGCTTTCTCTTGAAAAATGTCATCGCTGTGCATCATTACGAAATCTTAGAACGTTTCATGCAAGTAGAATCGTACTCGTATAATAAATACCGTTGCTTATAAATCGATTTGTAGATTTATTTGTTAATCACGAATCATGCTTCATAGAGATAAGCTAGGCGGAACTTTGAATCTTGATGTGACAGCCAACCAAATTTGTGAACAAAGTATTGAAGATATCTAAGGTGCCTCCGAGCAGTAGAATGCATAATGAATTTTTCATTTTTCCACTTGACAGTATTACTTGCTGTGAGCTCACTATACTCGAATTGAGTAATACAAGAACGAGGGAAAAGGGTAAATATTCTTCAGAGCAGAACAGCAGGTTACAGCGAGAAAAGCTTGTACTGTATTTTGTTGCAGTAATATAGTATTTTGTAATTTTATACTACGCTGGTCACTAGCATAGATATCTATCCTAATATAATAAAACACTTTCTGTATTTATTTAGTGTCCGAATCTTAATGAAATAGACTATTGAAAAATGGGACAAGTTACAGATTTCGTAATTTAGTTACATATTTATCGATATCGGTGACCAGATTGTAGAAGGTGGTGAAAGTGGGATCCTTATCCCTTGATCTGCATGCACTTCTTGCTTGAAACACTTCTTAAAATTGAAACAATATATTCGCAGCTTCTGGAGTCTGATTTTATGACGTTCTTCACTTAGGTCACAAGGCATAAATTGATCAACGAAGCACTGACAAAATGATGATTTTTCGGGAGCAGTAGACAAATGTTTCTTCTATCTTTGTGTGTGCTTTTTTTTGATGGAGCAGTTTTCGCTTTATACCTAGGCCGAATTTCCAGCACTTCCATGAAGCAGATATTTGAGTTTGAAAAACAGTATCAGGGCTACGGTGTGCTCACATTGCCTATAAGCTGACTGGAGTTGCATTCAAGTTTATTGCAGTGTCTTACTAAAGATTCTACTTCTGTCTGTCAGTATGGAAGACACACATGAAAGAAGAAGAATGGAGGAGAGAGAACCTAAGCTAGGCTGAGATCACGACAAAGGATCAAAGAAGAAAATGAAGAAGCAAGTCAGACAAGAGAAGATTCTTCACGGCCCATATTAAGCAAACATATCGATTATTGCGTGATTATTGCGTCCACTATATAGTACTATAATTAGAGAGCTGTCTGTCCATCTGTCCGAAGCCTTTCCAAACCCGTATTCACGATACGAGCCCGGGAACGGGTTATTAATTAGTATAGGATATTGTGAACTTGGTGGAGTTACTGGACTTTGTGGTCTTGGTGGACATTGTGGACTTAGTGAAGCTGGTGAACTTTGTGGAATTGCGAATTTTTTCGATATGATGGTGTATAAGATGTTTTGAAATGCATATTTCCACGACTTATTTAACAAAAGGGTTCCGTTTGGTGGTCTAGTAAATTTAATTGAAGCCGGGATTCAGTAAAAAATCATAAGGTGTGAAATATCTAAGCCAAACGACGTTTAATGAAACAGAGATGAATAAAAGACAGCATTTTTATTAAGTTTTAGTGCCCAGAATTTCTCAATATAATAATATTGGAGTGTCCACGTTGTCAAAACTGACAGCAAGGAATTGCAGATGACCCCTATTCATTGATGATAGGTACCTACTTGCGCTTCCTATATGTTGCTGAAAGATACGCTTCAACGACCAACTTCAGAAAAATTCCCGTTATCTTAAACCTTTTCTGTTTTCTTACTCTTCAGAGGGCTTCTCAACTGAAATTTAAACGTTCCGCAAAAAAAAAAAAAAAAACACCTGGATATACAGTTTATAAAGCGCAGTTATGTGGAATTTTCGGTATGACCTTTAACGTGTACGAACACGCTTGTTTAGGCCGACCCTTGGTTAAGGTCATGCATTCGTTCTTTTAAATAGCGGATTTCTACTGGTCGTTCAATATGGCATCGGTTAACAACGAGCGAACTTCTTCCTATGTAAATCCTTGAGTGCGTTGCGCGACACATAAATTTATAGATAAACAATTATGTATCATTAATAAGCTAATTCTTATAGTAGTTTATAATTTGCTCGTCCCAACCATAAGCAGCACCCTCAGATAGTGATTGAAAAAGAAACTACTTTCTTTTGCAAATGTGATTAATTTACATCCATTCTTAGAATTTAAAACTTTCAATGGTTGACCTGTAACGACGTCACCAAATATAATTAGACCTCTTGTGACTAACTTGAGAAACAGCAAATTGCTTTTAGGTGAGCTGGAGTACTGCAAGTATTCCAGGGTCCCCAGGCGCTTTATTCAATAAGATGAGGTGAGTCTTTTCCATTGAAGAGGTGACGGTTCTAAAGCTCATTGGAGAAGCGCCATCAAAGCGGCTGGAAGTGTAAGAGCCAGTGAAAGGGAGTTAAGTCTTTGATTGGACATAAAGAAGAGGCGTTTATTTGCCTTTGAAGTTAAAGATTGCTGAGAGATCAATGAGGTTTGAGCTCATTTGGCTCCCCTCTGAGAATTAAGAGGCAGGAGATTAAATTTCTGCGGCGATTAGTAGGTTCATTTCGGAGAACCTGGCGTTAATAGTGGAAACGTCAGACGAAAGNTCAATGAGGTTTGAGCTCATTTGGCTCCCCTCTGAGAATTAAGAGGCAGGAGATTAAATTTCTGCGGCGATTAGTAGGTTCATTTCGGAGAACCTGGCGTTAATAGTGGAAACGTCAGACGAAAGGAAATTATGGTACTTCCCTTATGGAAATTTACGATAGGATGCAGTTCTTTAAAATTGACAACATTGTTTTAGAGGGGTTGTTAACAGAAACAATAATAACGATATTAAGTTACAAAATGGTTATTGAAGAACTTTCTAAGAAAGTGATACAAACAACTTGCTTGAAAGTGCCCCTGATTGAAAGTGAATACATGTTGTTATAATATGACATATAAAAAACATCATCGGAAAACTATTTAACAGGATGGGAGTGAAAAAGTTCCTTGGTGATAGTGGTTGAAAATGCGTACACATTACTATAAAATGATAATAAAAACCTCATTGAGAGAAAGCCTGTTTTAGAATGAAACTGATGAGACCTATTTTGTGTTATGGTGACACTAATGGAAAACCGCGGCCCTGTGAAAATTTTTGTTCGACGGTGCCGTTGACTGAAACATTTTCCGCATGAGAGTCTTGCTTAAGAGTAAGAGTCGTGAAAGAAATATTGTTAAGTGTTGCAGTAATAGAAAAACTGCTGTAGGAAATATTGGTTTAGTGTAATAGTAGTGGAAAATACGGCTTTGCCTAACTGAGAATGAGCTAAAAAAGTTGGCTTTAGGGCGACGGCTATTGAAAAAAATTGGCTTTAAAGTGAGAGTATTTGAAATAAAAAGTATTTTATGTATACAGAAGAGGAATCGTAAAAAATCGAACTGTTTTTGGAGCGAGTGATGGAAAAAGATATATATATATCTATTATTGGTGACAGTGAACGAATGAACAGGCACATTGTTCAGATATAGTGCCCATTGAAAGGCGCCCAGATTCACCATCTACCTAATGCAATTATTAACTTGACGTCTTTGCAAACCGACGAAGAAGAAGCTCAATAGTTTTATGACCATACCTAACCTACATTTAATCTTTTCTGGATCCTCGTCTTTTATTCTTAATATAATCCTCATTACAAACTTTTCACACGATACGTACCGTCTCATTTCCTTTGCAGACCGACTTACTGCGAGTAGATTTTCAGTGTCAGTTAATTTGTAAAGCAAATTTCCCCGTACTTGTAATACAGCACATCGTCGAGCTGACAGCAAAGACATTCAAAGGTGCAGAGTTATTCAATTTCTGGAAGGTTAAGTACAGGGCTGCCTTTTTTACCGGCCGAAAATTGGACACAAGTGAAATTATGCAAGAGAAGAGGGAAGCAGTTCCAGTGCTGCCGTGCGCCCTCGGAGGTGCGCAAGAACGTGACAGAAATTCCCATGACGACCCACGGCGAGTCTTGGGAGCATTATATCCTTGTCATATTACCAAGGGCTCCGTAATATACATAGCATCTATTATTCTGCTTTTGGTGCCGGTTTTCCAGGTTTGTTCTTTCCTGTTTAAATTATTCTGTCAGTATTATTAAAAAGAAGAGTAGGGTGCGCATGGTACCAAGTCGAAACCAATAGGAGTTGATTTAAAGCCATATATGGTACGTGACTTCGGCTATACTTTTTAGCTATTCGTGACGCTACGAGTGCCAGGCATAAAGGAAGAACAAAAGCTTTTCTTCCGTATAGTTTCAACACGCCCCAGTCGGTGCGTAGGCCTATTTAGTTTATTGACAGTATGGTCGGTAATGAATTTCGGCAAGTCCCAGCTTGTGTGTATTTAGTTTATTAACAATATAGTTTGTAATTAAAAAAGACACTTAATTGAAAGCAGCATCTAATTATCTGTCACGCTAGCTGCAAAAATTCTCGTTTTAATGCAATTAATGTTTTAGAAGCGGCACACAGACATTCTAAGCAGCAAAAACCCCTTGTTTTAGGCATACCTAGTCTAGACACAAACTAGTTTATTAGGTTTCCAGCAGTTTCACTTTGATCGTTAAAGTCGGTGTACGTCTTTCAAGCTGGGAGTCCAAGAGTCCAAAGATTTATCAATGATCCGCTTGATGCCTCGTATCGTTGCTTGATGAAGAAAAAAAAAAGATTTTTTTCCAATTTTTAAAATCACATATCTCGTTAGAATTGTTGCTAATTATTCAGGCGCGACTCATACAGTCAACAGCTTGTAGTGGCAGGTAGGTACCTGACTGATTAATTAAATTCTGAGAATATGCAATGAATCATTTTGGCTTATATCCGGTTCTTAATTAAGACGACAGAGAGCATATTGATAGTTCATGCTTGTCTCTACAAGTGTATGCGGTGCTTCTCATATGGTTTGCAAAGCCCTTGTTTGCTGCAGTAAAGAACGAGCTAATTGTGACGGGTTTCACAAGGTTCATTCTGAAATCATAACAACTAGCTGGACCCGTGAGACTTTCACGGCTTTGCAAGGCCTTTCAGATAGACTCGTGAAACTTTCAACACTGGGACTTGATGCGTGATATATTAAGTCCATCCTCTTGGTTGATAATATCCACAATTCCCTGCAGTGGAGTAGCCAGAGGAGGATCGTGGGGAGACACATTCTTTCCCTAAAAAGCTGCACGTGCCTTTCACTGGAAATGAGGCCTCGAAAAAAAAAAGTACTGCTTAGGGCCTAGCTTTTGTGTCTCGCTGCCCCCCNCCCCCTTGAATTATGCTAGCGCTCCTAGTGCCTAAACCCCACATGGAAATTTTCCAGGTCCTAACCTGTTCATTCAGAAGAGCCCAGAGGCATAAAAATTATTAAAAAGGGGCTTTGCCCAGCTGCACAGAACTGCTGACCTCCGCATATGATTGGATCCGTGGAATATTTATATCAGTTAGCAGCACCAATGAAACGTTCACGCTCTGGCTTAAGGCGCTTCAGATAGATCAGTGAAACCTTCGCATCGTACCATGGCAATTCTCCGTCAGCATCACAAAGAACACCGAGATTCGATGCATTATATTTTATACGACCAGCCTTTTTGCTGACAATAATTACTGAAGCTGCCTTGTCTAAGTGGACCCGTGGAATATATTTATAAGTTTGCCTGTTTAACTGGACCCGTGGAATTCCTTTGGCAGCAAACCACGGTACAGGTTCCCAAAGCTTGATTCTTAAAAATGTTTGGCGTATAAACAATTAAATAGACCTGGTCTGTGGCCGAGAGATTAGTCACCAGCCGCATCACAGATACGCCAGCTTCCTAAATTCAATAAAGCGAAAAACAATAAAGAATGAAGGACAAAAATCGCCAATATATTTGCCTCTCGCGTTATCTGTAGCACAGATACCGGATTTCGCATGTAAGGCCATATGCGAGTTGAACATTGAATTCAGGTGTAACACACGAAGGAACGAAGGAAGGAACGAACAAAGAAACAACGCTATTAATAGTATAGGTGCTTCATCAAACGTTCCAAATATGACTTAACAAAACAGTTCAGCTACAATACTTAGCGACACGATATGTTTTTTCAACGCTCGTCACATCTATATATTAATACGCTAGTACGTACCTACTTACCTTTTGTGTCACGCTCTTCATCATTAAAAGATAGAAGGAAATTCGAGCTTTATTCAGTTCGAGAAGCTGGCGTATCTGTGCTACGGCTGATG
>LQNS02278163.1:8673657-8687836 GCA_001587735.2 Parhyale hawaiensis
TGTGCAACTAATTACATTAAAATCCAACAACAAGCAAACCGGTAGAAGGAAATTTTCCAAACACTCAAAATAAAGTTGGTAAACCGTGAAAATTTTCACGGGTCCAGCTAGTCAACAGAATTTCAGTTACCTCTCTGTCATGCTCATCTGAGAGGCAGATTTTTTGACAATGAAAATTATTTGAGACGCCAGCTTGGTTTTCAAAGCTAAACACGGGAAAAGGTGAGCTTGGTATACTCGGTATAGCGCAGCAGAACTTTCGACAACAGACAAAGAAAATACAACTTCGTCGAAAGCCCTTCGTGACGTCATCATTATCCCTTGGCAAGGCTTGAAATACCTGCATAGCACTGGTATCATAGCTACGAACGTATGATGTACAGCAAGCGATCGACCGGGACGCCATCGCTGTAGCAAACTTTTTGCACAATAATAGTGAAGAAATGCCCGTCTGTGTTGCCTTGTCAGTACTATCCATCACCTGTGTTGTCAACAGCAACAGTAAAAATCACAAAGCTGTTACGCTTCTCACAGGTTATATAGGTATATATTTGCTTTGAGTCATAGATGAGGAGTCAGATTTAGAACATCTTTTCATAGGTTGCATCTGCGATGCAGGTCCGAGCGTGTAAATGAAGACCACTTTTATGTTTGGTGCGTACGAGGATTTTCAACGAAGAAAATAGAAGATTTACAGTACTTCCGTGGCATTTTACTTAGGTCCTAACTATAGGAGATCGTACTCTATGAATTATCCCGCGATCTTTTATGAAAAAAGACCCGCGAGCCTCAGTCTTAAAAATACTTCACGCATCTTTGTTGCTTACATATCTTAAGTTTGACCTAGCAAAGCCTTTTTGCCGTTCAACAGGTACGGTATATTCCTCCTGTCTAATGTTTCACATTGACGAGGAGAAGCCAACCCAACAAACTAGCAACAAACATCTTATGTATCATCATATAGTAGAATATCAAAAGGCTTTATTGTCGAGTACATATTAGGCGCTGACACATATAATGGAACACTACACTGCACAATGATATCTATTCCTAATATTAGCTAGTTTTAGATTCAACTATTTTTTTTTCAGCAATAGATCACAACTCCCATGGCAGCTGGAATGGCTTCTCATTGCTGTTCTTCTGCAGGCAGTTTAGCAATTGATGCCGTTGGCATGAAATATGAATATTTTAATAGGCAGCTTCAGTGGGCGGATCGTATCTCTTAACTTTAGCATTTTAATGCGAAAATAACTCTTGGAATGACAGGATGCCGAGTCAGGGAGCGTGTAATGGAATGGTTTATGCACAATTTCTGGAGGCAAATTACTTTAGGAACTGCGGAAAATGATTGCGGTTGCAACAGAGAACCTGGGGCAATTCCAGCTGCAACTATCATTTGTATAAAATTACTGCAAGTTATTAACTAGCTTCATAAAATTAGTAACAGATGGAGGAATTTGTACTTGTGTGTGGAAAATAATCACTATTCTGCCTTACATTTGTAACAGTTACCGTGACACGCGTTATATCTCCACTTGCTTTGACTTGACTCTTTATGTATAAAAGTATTGGCTAGGTATTTGTTTTATCTATATTTGTTGAACTTGCTTGGTACTTGTTACACCTACATTTGTCTTGATTCATCATAAAACATAACACCATATGCATAGTTCATCTTATCTCTATACTAAGGCAAAAATCTAATACTAAATAGAAGTCGACCATATTTAAAATTTAACGTTTCGGGATTAGGAATCCCAACATGGTGATGGGATTCCTAATCCCGAAACGTTAAATTTTAAATTTAGTCGACTTCCCTTTAGTATCAATTTATCTCTGTATTTGTTTTGACTTGACTTTCTATATAACGTTAATAAAGGTATTTGTATTGTACTTGTTATTCATATGTTTTATTTTTCAATTTCTTTTTAACATGACCCTTTATACATAAATAACAGACGCACTTGCTCAACTAATTGCATGCAATCTCACTAATTCTCCCTTATAAGATACAAGCGAGTGTGGCGCTGCTATTCCCGTATTTACAGAGTTTTCTAATTATCGTTGTCGCGTAGAGTAAAAAAATTGTCAAGAAAAAGTGACCGACATTACGTAGCCCAAATATTTGTGTCCAGTTGGTGTATGTATGAAAAAATCCCATATGAATATATTTACCAGAAATTACATCGTAGGCCTATATGGTAAAGATTCGAGGAAAAATAACTAGAGTCCTCGCGGAAGCTCCCAACTAGCAGCATTGCTCAGTTCTGACATACGCCTGCCGTCGCCAATGTAGCCTTGCTTTCACTTCGTTACAAAAATCTGCAATAAATCAGTTGAGTGAATCCATGACACGTGGAGCTCCAATTAGCTGTGCAGTATTCAAAAGATTTTATTGTTAAGTTTTAAAACTTCCTCCACCGTCGTAAAGTTCACGAGGCTTTCACTTGTCAGCTTTCGTAAAACCAACCTCGAATAAAATTTAGAAATTGCGCATATCACTGTATTAAAATCTTTGACGACGTTTCGGCTATCAACAGCAGCACTCTTAAGGTATCAAAAATCCTACCATCTGTAAAAGTAACGAAAAAATAATCCATGTATAAATGTCAAATATGATCAAGGCTACACATTTCTGAAACTCTACTGAACTGGACACTTCTAGAACGCCGCTACTTATATAACTACCGCAAAAGCCGGTAACCGTCATTTGTCATGTAACCTTGCTAAGTGTAGGTTGTTGGTGCTGCAATTGCTGTGATTGTTAGGAGCACAAAATTTTGATACCGTGTTTTCCTCTTAAATAAACTTAGCTTGTGATTAGTACTTCCTTGCGAAATAGCAAATTTTTCATATATTACCAGCAAGAATTAAGTTTTTGTCCTTACTTTAACAGATGGTAGAAATTTTAATACCTGAAGATGGCTGCTGTTGATAGCCGAAACGTCGTCAAAGATTTTAATACAGTGATATGTGCAATTTCTAAATTTTATTCCCGATTGGTTTTACAAAAGCTGACAAGTGATAGCCTCGTGAATTTTAAGAAGATGGAGAAAGTTTTAAAAGTTAACTGTGAGATTAATGCTGATGTACAATTCTTGGGATTTTATTGTTTAAAGTAGTGGACTACTAAACTTTATCTCATGGAAAAATATAAGTTGACTCATGATTTATGTGAATAAATGTGTACAAAAATGAATTTATAATAATAGACAAATAAGTACATGGGTCAAAATCGAATAATTTTTTAAAATAAAAAAATATTGCTACTCTCAAAATGTCTAGTAGCGTACAGGGTACTCTAAACGCACGTTAAACTCATTTACCGTGAGCGTGAAGTAATATTAACCTTAGGCGATTCGAACAAAAAACAAGAAAAATAAATAATATAAAAATGAGCGCTCCTAAAATTTTTTCCATGGAACAAAAGCGAGCTAGAAATAAGTAAAGGAAAAGCCAAGGCTCCTGCGCATGAAGCTGCAACAGTTAATTAGCAGAATGGGTAAAAGACAAGGCTTTACGTAAATTTTGCCTTTAGAATATAGTCGAGATGGGAGACTGCCCAATGTACCTCACCTGCGCCAACGTATTTTACTTACCCTAATTAGTGCTGTCGCTCAGGTAGATTGCAAATTAAAAGAAGCAGCATCGCGGACGTCATCTACCACACTCAGAAATTTTTGCTACTTTTAGTAATTAGCGTCGCCTTCCAGCTAAATTGCTAGTTTTTAGCGTTGTAGATAAGAGGCCTACGACAGTTGCGTACTATACGCAGAAAATTTGCTACTTTCTTTAATTAGCGTCTCTTCCAGCTAAATTCTACCACACGTAGAAGATTTTACCATAGTCTGTAAATGATATTGTCTGTCTGGCAGACTGCCATCACGCTGTAATGCCAAGAGCCTAAATATGGGCGGCTTGAAGCGAGCTAGGTCAGTTCATTCATCGTCCTGATAATATCATTACTCTAGCTGTGTATTTCAGCTAGGTAGCATAGATACTGTGGCATGATCGAAATGCGAGCTGCACATCCTCGCATCGCATGAATCGTGTGAATGGATGAGCACCGAGTTTATGCATAAATTGGAGGCCCGTGCCGTCAGAAAATGATGGCAAAATATACTTGATTCATCGAAACCTCAGTAACCTTCTCTCTGCTCCGTCATGGACTCCTCAGAAATATCGCCCTGTTTTCCTTCGTTAGTTTCCACTTTAATTGCACAATTAAGAGCATGCAATGTTATTCGCACCATCGTGAAAAGGACTTTACTTCTCAGGCAAAAATTATTGTATTTTGAATTTCTTTTTTTCATCCGCCCTGCTTCAATAATTTTGTCTTTGAGACTTGAAAGTCTCATCGTACTTTTTTTTTAAACATTACCAGTTTTCTGAAGCCTCATCAAATGACGCAAAACATCGTTCCAAGAAAGCTTCTTTTCCTTCTCACTTCGTGGTTCTGCTATGAAGAAAATCTCTCTAATTTCCTTAGATGGTGTTTTCCTAAATTTGAGTAGCACGGAGCTCCGAAGAGAAAAAAAAAAAAATACTTGCTTTGGGATGACATCAAAATTCATCATCTGTGCTACCGGCAGGACGTACTTCAGACGTATTCATGGCACAAATTAAAAAGTACTAATGATAATTGGCAACACAATGACTTTCTAAAGGGACGTAGAGAGCAACTACGGTACCGTAACAGGTCTTTTTGCCGTCGGTTAATTCACCGTCGGTCTTTTCGTCGTTAGGTCATTTTGCCGTAATGTACCATAAATATCTTGATAATAAATAAATTATACATAGCAAGTCTTGCAGCAAAACTTCCCAGGAAAAGAAAGGGCAGTAAAAAAGGTGAAATAAATTAGAAATACAGTAACTTAAAATGCAGTGATGCACAAAATCACCGATTTTAGTCATACACTAAACAGGAAATAATCATAGAAACATCTAACTAATGAATAATGAATGACAAATTCCAAATCTAATTATTTACAAAGAAACTAAAAATCGTTTATTGGAACTTAAAATATAATGATTCCCATACAACTTGCATATCTTGGGTCATTTACTAAGACATGGCCGAGCTACCAAAACGACGAAGACTTTGTCAATTGGCAGTTCCACTTGAATGTCGTTAGTTAGGCTGGTATTACCACTTCTGTTCATTCCTTTGTATTGATTTTAGATAAATTTTTCTTACTTTGGCTGTTATTGCTTCGTTATGTTCTTCTTATTTGCGTCTCTTAGTGAGTTATAGTGAATGCTTTCGTCCTTAACTTTATTCCGATAATTCCGTATATATTTTCTTTCTCTGTTTTGCAGCACTGATGAAGGATAATAATTATTGTATTATGTTCCGAAACGCTTTGCGGTATAGGCTACACAGTAAACAAGTGTTTTATATGTAGCGTCGTTATCCCTTTTATTCTACGAATTGTTTCATTTTTATAGATAACTTAAATATTGACGTTAACTTTCATGCTCAATACACCTTGAAATTCTGTGCACACGGTAAATTGAGTCGGTCTTCAGTGACTGGCCGGGCAATACGAAGCCTCTGCCGACCGACCCAATATTGACGATAGCTTGGTCAATTATAAAATTTGAATCGAAACGTATTCCTTTTAATTTTACTTTAGAACATTTTAGTTATTTTTAGTCACGCGGTTATATCTTAGTAAATGACCAAGATGTGCAATTTTCACATGAATTATGGTATTTTAAATTCCAGTATGTGATTATTGACTTCATTTAATTTTTACCGTAAATGACTGGATTTCGAATGTTCTTAATGATTATTTTTTAATTTGATTTTTTCTATTGTTTTACGTGTAGTAAATGACAAAGCTGGGTGATTTAATGTATCATTACATTTTAGCTTACTGTATTTTTCATATTATTCCACCTTTTATTGTTTTATCCTTTCATTTCTTAGGAAGTTGTGCTCCTGAAACTGCAACTTTTCATAATAATGATAGCATATTAGGTTCGGTGTGGTTGGGTGTAATTTATATATTACCAGGCAAATTATACTACATCACGGCGAAATGACCTAACGGTGAAAAGACCTAGAACCTTACGGTAGTCTATCATCAAACTGTGTGTAAGCATGCAGTGGGACCAGAGAATTCAATAAATACTAGGGTTCTCTTCTGTCATACGTGACAGTAACGAATTTACAGCATAACAAGTTTTCCCTAGTGCTCAGAGTTAGTAGTTATCACGATTCTACTCTACGGCATTTGCATTGCACCTTCTATGGCTGCAGCATAGAAGTCATAAAGATACATACTACCATCCAGTTCGGTAGATACTTAGTCTCTCTTTTGCATGGTGGAATCAACTACAGCATCATTTGATGACGACCCCTAAAATAAATCTTCCAAAAAGAGCTCAGATAAGACACAGAGTAGTATATATAGTATAGCCAGTTGCTATCGAACTACTGTATATTGTGTTTCAAACTGTACGGAACCAGTCATAGTTTTAAAATATTGACAAAACGTTGGAGGGATAGAAAGAGGTATCTGCAAAAACAGTTCTTAGACGCTTGCATCACGTTAAACCAAACGTCTTGGAAACACTCGCTATCTACTTACATTACTTCACTTGCAGGTTACCCAATCGTCCTGTGGGCGCTGGAATATGGTAGATCATTTGCATCGTACAAACCATGGACTCCACTTTATGTTCAGTTTACCAATGCCAGCGTTTATTATCTCTAGGATCGAATTTCGGTCTCTATAATTTTAATATGGGAGGAACATGAAATATTTTTTATGAATAATAAGTAAAAAAAATCAGTACACATTTATATTTAGTTTAGTGTTTTAATATTATTCAACATCTTTTCGATAACTTTTTGAGTCACAGAACATGAAAGAGCAAACGGGGATTAACGTCAGTCAGCGAGGCGATTGAAGTCTTGTACCGAAGTCGATTTTCTCGAAGCTTGTTTTCACAAAGTGCGAGTGTGTTTGAGACCTAATTAATTCCTACGCTCAAACGAATGCGCTATAAGCAATTTTGGGCCTAGCAGACTTCATTAGAGGGAGTAGAAAATAATAATGCAACTATTATTTATAATAATAAGGTAATATATACGACATGCTGACGTTTCATGAGAAAATGACAGCATTCATTACAATGCACTGAGGACGCACGGGTGTTCCTGGTGCTCCAGAAGCAGCATTAAACATCATTAATTCATTCAAGAATAGCAATCTCGTTTCTCTTGCCAAAAATTAGGCTAATCCTAATGATTTCAGTTGCAAACCACTGTCCGTCGTCTTCTAGAAACTGAATTAATCCTTCTCACTTCACTTAATTAATTAAAATTTTTTTTTCTCTCCAGAATTTTATTGATCTTTATCAAATCATTAAACAAAATCACAGTCTCATGTAGGTTTCCAAAAACTGAATGCATTTTCACTGTTTCGTTCACGAAAGACAGTCCTTATTTTTCACCAGACACCGCATTTATCCTTATAATATCTTTCAAGAATCGCACTCAACCTCATGCCACAGCAGCAGTATTAATTATGACTAATTCATTCATGAATATCTGTGTTTCATTTACCTGCAGAAACCATATTAATCTTTATCAATTCACTCACGAACAGTAACCGCATTGACATTTTATAGACCGCTTCATAAACTGAAGTGAACCTCATGTAGAAATCCTTACTCTCCTCCATCAAAAAATATCTTTCCGCTTCTCCCAAAAAAATAACAATCAGTCATCACTTGTTCAATCAGATTACTTTTCTGTCTTTGACGATGCCCTCAAAAATTAGTGGAAAAAACTAGAAAATCCATCGCTGATCCTTTCAAAAATAGGACGGGGCACAAAAGTCATTTGTCGTGCTCAATTATTTGAAGGTAATTGGAAGCACTGGAGAGTCGGGCTGTCGTCGGCACAAGGAAGACTCACAGCAATTTATGGTCGCCCAACTCTGATGCTATAAAGTCCGTTACTGAGATTCTCGGTACTGCGGCTTTTGGGTTATACCGCCTCTACCTACCGGTGAGCGAGTGTTATATGTCGAGACATATAATCGAATGGGTAGGGTACTCACCGAGACTCTCTCTGGGATTTGCTCCTAGCGCATGACCTAGTGTAGGTCATGGAAGTTTGTGTGAAGGATTTGTCATCTCATGTACCTTTGTTTGAAAGCAAAGCACTGGCCACTATATATAGGGAACTGTATTTTAAGAATAAAACACAGATAGTAAACATGTGCAGCCTGGTTCTCCTTTTTATTCGTAGATGTACCCATGTATATTGGCTTCAATGTCCCATGAGTGGCTCACTATATCGGCTGGTATATTGGCTTATGGGGGATGATAGTAACCTGCGGTCAGTGACGTATTGTTTTATGAAGTTCCAATTATTTCGTTCTGCTCCTGTCTATGTGTTTACAGTGTACTTTATTCGCTTGTTTGTAGGTGACAGTGACTACTAGAAGAGCACATTATTAACGCATCTGTAAAGGTGGTGATGTCTTAGAGTAAAAACGTTTATATCTTTGCCAAATAAATACACAGAGAGTTAAATGTTTCTGCAGACATTTCTGTGAAATATTTCTCTATCTGTATACGGTATATCCATCCTTCTATCTATATAGTTTCAAATCTCTGATAATATTGCTTGCGTGTTTACGTGTTTTTGCTTGTCGGTAGGTCACCGTGCACACAATAATTGTCGCTACTATGTAGATGGGAAGGTATTCGAGCGCTCAAGACTTACGAGTGGACATTCTGTCTAGTTTACTTATAAAACTCTGATAATCTTACTTGCGTGTTTCACTTGTCTGCTTATATATCACCGAGCACAGAATCTTCGTTATAAGATAGGAAGAAATTTGAGCTTTGAAGATTTAATGTAACTGTATTAGTGATACAGAGGACGAACCTAACCTCGGCTGCATAAACGTTGGTATACAGGAAATGCAAAAAGCTACGTCGTATATATAATTATCTTTGCTTACAGGCAGAATGTCGAATACTTTTTTGAGAAGCTAAGAAGATACCTAGTGATGGTAGCAGTCTAGTGTCAAGCAGACCTCCTTGTTTAGAGATGTATGCATAGACGTATGCTAGTGGATAGTGGTCTAGGATCCGAAAGGGTTCGCTTTACACCAACCAATCAACAAATTAATCTCACTAAATTCCGACTAAAATAGAGTCACTGGTATTAGTCTAGCGACTTTTTCCCTAGAGAACCAAGGTAAAAGACTCCCGTCGTTTGCCGTAAGTCGATATGGCAGAAACAAATGGTTGTGCGTTGACCATGTACGACTAAGGTTATTATAGCTCTCTCGAGCATCGACCATAAAATCAATGCTCATTGACCCATGAAATTATTCTTTCCATCGCCGGAGGAGTCAATTTTGCTCATCACTGACTCAAAGTATCACTTGAATTAACAATTCGCTTTGACTGCTGCATCAGCCATGGATTTCAATTTGGTAAGCCATCGGAACGAGTGAGAGTATTTTAATATTTCTCATCCATGGATTTGCATTTAACAAAGAGCTTTGAGTATCTGTGACTGCTCATCCAAAAAATTACTTCGTCTCGATGCATAGCGGAGGTCAACAGCCATTTTTCTTTATGGGAAAACTTCGACAGGTTCAGGGAATTCCCATGCAAAACAACAGTTGGAACACATGACGCAGGTATTGGAATTTCAGTTCTGCACTTTTGCAAGATGACAACTAAGTTTTGAGATGCAACTGCAGAAATACTTAACAAGGAGGGCGATATCATAAAAAAGCTTAAATGTAGTACGAATTGAAACATCTAAATGCCCCTGCAGCATCAGGCTGCATCAGTTCGATGGCACTTCCAATATAAAATGAATAGAACCGTTTATAAATACTGTACTCGCTAGCAGATAATAATCATAACATGACATTTTCCCACGTAGATTGCAGAGAAAAAGATAGAAGTACCTGGTCTCAGATGATAATATCGAGATCTTATATGCAAAACAAAGTAAAACATTTGACAATGCAGGAAGTCCTTACTGTAGAGTTAATTGTTTTATACACTTTTTTATTTGGGTTCAATATTTATAGCTCTATCAGATCTATGCACTTTTGATGCATTAGTACATATAGAGAACTATACTTTTTAATCTAATTGAAGGGATGCATAAAACGAATAGGACACTTGAAAAAGATTTACCGTACTCGATAGTGGACGAATTGATCAAATATACTGTATATGTTTTTTTTTACTCTAAGCTCGAAAAAGATTAGTCTGTTGCGAAGAATGGAGCACCTAACGCCACCTGGACGTCGTCGAGATATCTACAATGAAGAAATACTGTATTGTAAGGGGGCTTGACTTAATTACTTAACCCGGAAGGACGTAAATATACGCGAGAAGAACACTAACTTGTAGCTAACAAGTAAGGCGTATAAATACGCGGTTCCAGTTACAATGTTTCCTCGTAGAGTTTTGTACTGAGCCTCTCCTGGAACTGAAACCCTGGAATCTTCGTTAATCGAGAATAGCGGTCGGTTAGAAACTTTTAATTCCCAGTGTTAGTGGTTAAGACCTGGAACGAAGCTCTATGACGCAGCACATTCTATTTTTTTTTGTGGAAGTAGATTCGTAAGTTAGTTTCCATCTTAGCTACACGTGGGAGAGAGAGGTGCAAATTCTTCTTTTTCCATGATATTCACAAGTTTGTGGCAGTAAAAATGAATTTATTTTTAAAATAGTTTTAAATGATCATAAAAGAGTTGATTGTGACTTTACCGAAGTGGAACTGAACGAGTTCAGCTTGATATATGAAACAGAATATCAAGGTTTAGCCCGGATAGGTACAGCACTTCCTTAGCAGTGCATAGGGTAAGGTGAAATAGACTATACGTTGCAATTTCTTTCTATGACAAAATCTATGTATAAACCACAAGGGAATTTTGACGGTTAACATGACGCTAATGTAATAAAATCTTTTATTATTTAAAAAATTTCCAATACTGACTAATGTTTGAATAATGTCTACATCCTGAATTTTCCTCACTGTACCTGCCTATAAGATACATAAATAGAGATACATTTTGGTATTTAAAATACTTTCAAAATTTACAGTTCGCTTTCAGACCATGACCAGCGCCTCACCAAGACGGTAGTATATTCGCTGCAGTATAATAAATGCTGCCAAATTATATTATAATTTTCTAGGCCGAGGTTGGAGCCTTCTATCCCAGGTGGAAATATAACTTCAAATAGAAGTCGGCACGATATTCAAAATTGTGTAAACATTGGAACCTAGTCAAACGATACTAAGCAAATGCTTTACCAATATGCGTCAAGATACTGTACAGTATGTGTGCTAATACACAGCAAAGCAATGTTCGGTAAAATTGGAAAAGGCTGTATGAAAAAGAGCAATAAATTGTGCTGTCAGTTTAATTTAAGCAATATTTGACACCAAATGTCATGAATCGGTAGAATTTCTATTGTAAGGGAAAATATAAACCTAAGTGAATAACATTTGCGAGCAATACTGCTTCACAAATAATTTTCAGTATAAATCCAACATTGAACGATTTCCTGTATAGAAACGGCGATGCATTAAATTAAATGTGAATAAACACTCTTATGTCAAACTAGACGGCCCGTGACCCATTGGGTCACCATCTTTTTTGCTTTCGTAGAATGAAAGAAAAACGGGTGTTATTCAGCTGGTCATAGACCATACGCTGTTCGATTGTCCACTGCCTATAAGCTCTCTGTAAGCAAAGGGAACTAGACCACTCTGAGAGCGCATACCTCCGCCAAGTGAGCCAATTAACGGTAGCAAAAATCCAAATTGGCTCTGAAACCATAATTTTCTTTGCATAAACTCCAAAATCTAATCATTTGTGTCATTTTATATTAATAACAACTTGTTCAATTTTTTTGAAGATCCGTTCTTAATTTTTTGATTTATACTATTAACAAACGTTATGACAAATATGAGTCAAACATACAAACAAACCAACCGATCTGCACCAAAATTTGATCATTTGTCTTTTACTATTATTAACAACTCCTACAAATTTCATAAAGATCCATTCATTATTTTTTGAGTTATTGTGCTAACAAGCATCAAATTAAAAACAGTGACAAACGAACGAACGAACAAACGGACCATTACCAAAATTTAGTAATTTACTCTTTGTTATACACCTAACAACTCATGTTAATTTCATCAAAATCCATTCATAACTTTTTGAGTTATGGCATCGAGAATAATGACGCAGACAAACAAACAAACAAACGGATAGACATATCTTCGCCAAAAGTTATTCATCTGTTCCTCCTAACATACCTAACAATCCCTGTAAATTTCATCTAAATCGATTCATAACTTTTTGAGTTATCCTGGTGACAGACAAATAGACAAACAGTCAGACAGACAAACCCGACGAAAACGTAACCTCCTTGGCGGAGGTAAATATGAGTATAAATATATACATGTGTGACATTTCTTATTCTATTTCCAGTATCACCTTTAGATATAGGGCCTTACGTGTATACATTCTTGCAGCCGAGCCCAGGTTCATCTATCGTAACATGGATACAGTCGAGTTTACTCAACAAAGCTCGAATTCCTTTCTAAATATCTTAACATGAAGAATACGCGAGCATGCAAACGAGAATGTACATAATAAATAAATAAGTAAGTAAGCAGCTAAATTATAAAGTTCACAGAATATTGGTACAATATTGATAAACTACGGTAGCGGGAACCTTGAAAATTCCACGGTTACTTCATGTCATCACTTATTTTAGTGTAACAGCGCTTCTAACTCATCTCATCCCAGCTAAACTATTGCTCGTCACTTAAAGCCTGACGAACACCGTGTAACGTAACGCAGTCCGTCTATCTTAACACACCATGTCTAACCTATCTTAGTACTCTCATTTTACCAGTGAATCTCGCTAATGTTCTGTCAGCAAATGAGTTGTACTCCTATCTTGACAGAGACATGCAGATATCCAGGTACGTTTGGCATTGTTCGCCTATGTAGGTATTTGCATACCAGTTCGAAGTTTTATTTTCACTAGTATTCAGCTAATTTCGCCCTTCATGATGTTACATAGCTTCCCTTTTTTCGCCGGCGTATCCTATTTTTTGCCTTAATTTCACTGTTCGTGAATACTGAATGATAGCCGATCATTGTCTGCTCTACTTGATGCTATAGTTATAGCACAAAGCACACGAGACTCAATAAATTTCTTCTAAAATAGATTCTTGTGTTAGCGTAACCTCCTGTTCTCAAGATATTGTATTCCTTTAGGCATCCCAGTTTCGCTTGAAAAAATACAGTGGAGTAGAGATGCCCAAATCTGCCCACTTCGCAATTTTGTGCCTGATCCTAACTACAGATTTAGCCTCATTAAAAATTTCCTGTCACACCAGCAATGTGCATGTATATTTGGCTATTAAGGACAAGTACATGCTTCAATTTGTAATTGATAAAGCTTTCGGCACTGGTCGAGTTAGTGGAAAATCCACGGTTAATTAATGTTTTCACTTATCTCAGTTTCACCTGAGGTAGTGCTTCTAACTCAACCCACCTCATCTAAACTAATGTCCACCGCTTAGCCCTGTCTATCGATACGCAGTCCGTTTACCTTACATCTTGTCTAACCCCTCTTAGTATACTCTGATTTCACCTATGAATCACGCATTTGTTCTGTCAGCAAGGCATACGCTCTTGTGTCTTGAAAGAGACGGGACTTCTTGCAGTGTGCGCCTTTTGTAAGCTCTGTTTCTCACAATTTACTAATAATTTATCCCTTCAGAGTCTTACACGCTTCAATTTCTTGCCAACGTATCATGCTCTTCGCACTATTACGGGATCGGTGGCTACTGACCAGTAGCCCATTGTATTTCTACTTTATTTGATGCGATAGCTATACAACAACCGCATCGGCCAATTTCTTCAGTCACAGCAGCGTAACCTTCAGCTCTCAAGAAGTCAGTGTATTTTCTTAGACATTGCACAGTCGCTTCAAAAACAATTAATTCAGATCGTGATGCTCATCACTACCCACTCTGGGCTCCTGAACCATATCCTAGCTACGCATATGGCCTTATTTAGAACATCGTGCGTCGCAATGAAATATATATATATATATATATATATATATATATATATATATATATATA
>LQNS02278163.1:8689004-8704790 GCA_001587735.2 Parhyale hawaiensis
TGTATAGAGAAGGAGGGAGCCAGTAGCCTAGCCCGTTGAAGCTCAAGAGTCTCTTATGGCTGTCAGCCAGTTGTCCCATGCACCAATCGCATGTCAGTAAAGAGTCTCTTATGGCTGAAGCCAGTCACTAAGCACCAATCGCATATCAGCAACTCGGTTCGTCTGCTGCTCCCCCGTGAAACTCAGTGCTCCCCGTCTTTTCCACCAATGAGCGTCTCAGCCATAAGAGATCTGGTTGATTCGCTGAGAAGTCTGTAACTGGACCACAAAGCTCCCTCCTTCTCTATTGAAGCTCCTTTAAGTGGATTGGCTTCTTGGTCTATCCTATAGTACCTTCCCCAATCCCTGTCCCTCTCTACTACGCACGCCCCGTCACACGCATGTACGATGTTTTTGTATATCCGTATTATTCACTTCGATGACCCTAAAAAACAGCGTTCATATTTGATCAAAATTACTGGCGCATGGTAACGCTATTACGCACATAGCTTTTACCGCATTTTCAGCTTTCAGCTTAAAAGGTTATCCATTTTATGTTTCATATTTGCGAAACAATTATGGCTGAGTTTCTACGAGCAACTATAGAGAGGCCGACGCGGTCGTAAATGGTGGCAGAAAATAATTACGCCTAAAAAACTCTCGTTTTCTTCGATCGTGTTCTTAAATTTTCCGGTCTAAAGGATAACTTAGCCTTTCTTTCCTTCATCCTTGCTTAATCCTCTCACAATTTACGGACTGTGAGCTAAGAGCAGATGAAGCTTTTCTAAGGAAGACAGCAAAAATCAGCACAAATGATTAATCCGGAGGTACTTTGGACGTGTTCAGAATATACTAAGATTTCACTATACTGCAAAACTAGATATTACTCTACTTAAGGGACTTTCAGACATTTACCAAGCTCTCGAAATGGCCTAATGTTGCCTATTTTATCAGGGCATGAGGCAAAGAGTAACAATGAGGCTCAGAATAAATAATTAAAGTTCTCGCAGAAGTCCACAGCAGAGCATCAAGCCACAACACTCTGACAAGCACCGAGCATTCTACCCGAACAGACAGCGCACTCGGGGCACGGAAGGTGGACACACACACACACCACACTATCGTCTATATAGCACCGTTTTTTCTTCGCTACAGTGAGCTCTAAATATCCATCACGAATTATGCTTTCATGTAGCTAATATGCACGCAATAATAAAGTCCGGCTACATTAGAGTTGTGGCTAGCTAATATTCAGTAATAAACTACTCCTACCCGACCAACAGGAGTAGAGAGGACCCACGTGGACTCATGTGGGTCTACCACCTCTAAACCACATTTGCCTGGGTCTGTTTCTCAAACTGAGTCAGTGAGGTGACCACCTCGTTTTGAGCTGGGTCCCATTTGGCAGCCTCGTGGAACAACAGCGATTCAGTAAACACTGTAGCGTCGAAACGGGCCAGTGTGGCAAGGCTACTAACAGTTTTGCTCTGTGGCAGCTGCATTAGTCCAATGCGACGTGAACTATGCGCCATATAGAGTCGGTGGCTGGCTCGTTTGTCCAGTGTGGCAGTGCCAACCGCTAATTTTGAATTTGAATCGCCCTCTACGGGCGGTGCCGCCCACTTTAGCAATCGCTATGGATCCTTGTCCTTAGACCAGCCCAGCATTGCATAATTGAAGGCATCACCGACTGCTACAGTTGCATCGAATAAAACTTATCTAGTAGTTTTATCCGGAATTTTTGTTTAGAGCGTTGGTTGGTTTCGCTACTTTGCATGGAGTTTCAGGAGTCATTCATTCGCACACCGAATTATCAGTGAGATGGCTGCAGACTCAATCCTCATAAGCTTGAAGCCTCTAAGGGATTATCGGTTTAGGATTGTAGTCTAAAACTCTATCCAAAGTAACGTGACTGAATTATCGGCCTAATAAAACTAGATGAAATCACCCTATTTAAAGGCCCAGTCACACTGCCAAAACTGACAATTTACGCATGGATTGCGCAGAAATTTTGAGTCGTGCGCGATTTATAGGTGCTGTACGTAATTCATAAGTTTTTCTGACGTGGAGCGTCAGTAGCTGTCAGTGGATGTTCGTCGCATCGGGTTTGTGCGTGATTCCAGGTTTTGGGCTGTGAAGGCCCAGCCACACAGCCGATCCCGCATAAATCACGTATAAATTTGGCTTGTGCGTGATTGTCAGCGGAGAAATTAACAATATTTTTGTTTGGGGGGGGGGGCGTGCGTGGTCAAAAATTACTAACGAATTACTCATGAACTACGAGCAAGTCAATGACCATCACTTGTGTAGGAGTACACTACTACACAGGCCTTGACAATCAGTCTGGCAGTTCTAGGGTGATGGTTCATGGTGCTCAGAGGAACTTGGAATCTAATGGCCAAGATGCCAAAAGTGTTGTCCACCATTCTTCTGTATCTAGACAGCCTGTAGATGTAGATTCTGTACTCCCTGTAAAGATTCCTAGTGTTGCATGGCTTCAGCAGATACGTCCTCAGGCTGCAAAGGAATCATCTCCCACCAGGAAGTTGGGCACAATTTGAGTGTTTTCAGGCAAAGACACTGGCTGTGGCCACCCAATGATGCCGTTGTTCTCAGCGTTCTCTAAGCTCACTGTAGTAGATCTGAGCATGTGAAGCAGAGCCATTACCTAACACGTCCATTCACAAGAAGGAACTCGTAATCAGACGTCACCATGGCAAAACAAGATGATACTGAAGAAGCCTTTGTAACTGTAGCACTCGGATCTAGAATCAGGGGAAGTTTAACATGCCCAAGTCGCGCATTCTCCGCGTCAGAACTTCGCTAATTACGTATACATGACGTTTAAAGGACGCACAATCGCGCTTACTTGTGCGTGAACTGCGCTATCACGATTTTTGAGCAGCTCAAAACCTGAAATCGCGCATAAACCCAATGCAACGAACTTCTACTGACAGCTTCTGATGCTCCTTGTCGGAAAAAAAACATATATGAATTACGCACAGCACCGATGAATCGAGCGGACAGTGCGCGACATATGCGTGGACTGTTAGCGGTTGTTCGAAAAAAAAAAGCCTTCGGCTGCTGGAACAAGACTGGTAAACTGGTAAAACTCCGTCAGTGTAGGTTATTCATTGTGCGCAGAGCGGATGCGATAGTGACGCCCGTTGTTCGCGAGCCATCAGCGAATCAGAAGTGACCCAAAGTGGTTCATAAGTTAATGCTGGAGTGTTTGTCATTTATAAGTGATTGTCACTGAATTGTACGTAGTTTTTGTGCAATTCGCCTGTGATTTTCGACCACGCACATCCCCTAAAATGTTCAATTTCTCCACTGACAATAACGCGCAAGCCAACGTTATGCGTGATTTACGCGTAATCGGTTGTGTGACTTGTCCTCTAGTGGGACTCTGGCACTCGATGACACCTTTACAACACTCAATACAAGCCACTTATTTTGCTCCATATTTTCGGAGTTTTCTCTATTGTAGGATATTTTACACTCATTTCTAGAATTTGATCCGATGGACCAGTTAGTCTCTCATCGGTGGTACAATAAATAATAGTATTATAACCTTCCCTCTTCCGTAACGATAACGCGAATGCATTGAGAAAAGTTTTGTTTCAAATCTAGCACGCATTTCTGTGTACCAACAGGAAATACCTGCGTGCTGGTACATCACAAATCTGTGACTTTCATGCTACACGAGTAAGCCTGGGCAAGTACTTTCCGTTGGTGCACGGGAATACGTGCTGTTTATGGGACACCACATTTTGCAGTGTTTGTACGTGTTATATAAGGCGCAGAGTTCACAAAAAGGCCTAAGAGTCAATTCAGTCTGATGTTTGTGTCTCATTTTTCCCTTTAGCTGCTTTCAACTAACGGTAATCATCGCAAGCTCTCCTACTTTCTCCATTTTTATTTTCATCAGCAGCGGTGTGTAGAATTCTGTGTCTGTGAAAGTGAATTGACGTACGTAGCTACTGAATGTTGTAGTTATTTCCTAGTGAACAAGTCTCGTAAATTTCTCCGTATAGTTTTCCTTTCAGTTTACTAAAATCCCCACAATGCATAGTATATTGCAATGGCCAGTGGAGTACATTCACCTTAGTAAAATCAAGACCACACTTAGCATTGCTAAAGCATCGTCATGAGAATTCTAAGCCTTTCGTAGATGGTGACCTGGAAACATGTGAAACTCGCGATGCGTAAACATTTTGGATGAAAATAGCTTCGTTTACGTGAGCTACGGCACGGTTCCGATTTGGTTTCGTTTCATACCGCTCCTCGAAATTCTCGCGGTAAGGCATCAAAGTTTGTTGAAGGGAACATCTCGCTTTATAATTTCGCAGTCTACCGTTCAAGTGGCTCCGACTGACGATGTCGAGAACAGAAACGGTCTCTTTGAACTGAAGTGATTTTTCAGCTCTCCAGCAATTACACTTCAGAGGGCAATATAATTCTTGACTGGAAAACATGCTGTTAAAATACCTGAACTGCGCTCTGCAGTCAACAAAGGCAAAGATCTCGTCATTAACTCCAATGAATTCTCAAACATTTGCTCTCGCTTGTCGTGAGTGGGGGAGAAAAGTACGCGATCGAGACAGAAGCTGCAGTGAAATTAGCAAATTTGCACGGGTGGGAGGAAAGATGAAAGGGCAGTGGAGCTGGGACAGAAGCGCTGGAAAACGAATAAGACCGTGAAGTGAAAGTGACAAGTTGACGAGGGGGGACTGGAATGAGAAGAGTCGAGTGATTTGGGAAATTTTACGTTGGGGCAAGATGTGGAAAGTGGAAGCAAATTAAAGAATAATTACCAGTGATGAGACGAAAAGAAAGTGTGAAACTGGTAAATAAGCTGCGTAATCGCTTTATTACAGGTAAAGATTTTATTACTAATTTAGATCCCACTAGTGTGAAAATTAGAGGCCTGAAGAACCCCAACTAATAAGAAAAAAAAAACAACGAATTTTGCTCGAATTCATGTAATATTCTAAAAGTTTTGAACCATTCTGTATTGTGAACCAATTTTAACTATAAATTGCTTTATTGTAGGTCTCTGAAAATGTCCAAAACGACGCTTGACGGCTACCGAAAAGGAGTGAATTGTTGCACGACTTGCAGAAGGCTTCTCTATCATAGACTTAGTCAAGGAGCCAGGGAGAGATCGAGAAACTCTTCGTACTTGGAGAGCTCCAACACCAAGCTAAGAAAAGAACACGAGAAGAACCCTTTCACCTAGTAATATTCCAAAAAATACGGAGACAAGTCAGCAAGTATCCAAACAGTACCAGCACTGTCATATTAAATTAGTTTTGACGACCAGACAAGCTCTATGCTATATCTTGCATAAACTGGCGAGGAATGTTAAGCCTGGCACCACGTCTCCGGTGAACAAATGCCACAAAGAAACAACGCACAGCTAAGGCATAACAATATGTGAAAACAAACTTCCCAAATAATGTTCTCTTTATGGATGAGGCTAGAGCTACCATCAATGGCCTGGTTAGATGGGCCAAAGTGTGGAGTCCTCTTGGAGTCCTTGTTCCATATCGATTACGACGCTGACAAGAAGGTGGTGGTGTTATGATTTGGGTCGGCATCATAGGTGATGAGCTTGTCGCACCTTTCCGAGTCCCAGAGGGTGTCAAATTTCAAAGCAAGATTACACAGTGTTTCAAAATGAGCTTTTGCCACCATGGCTCGATGACCTACAATGATCACGTCACCGTCAAATAATTTTATTGCACGACAATACACCATCCTATTCATTTACACTTCATTCCTTGCAACTCTGGGAATCAGAGGAGTGCGTTTTATAATTTGGCCTGCTTGCCCTCCTGGCCTTAATCCAATTGAAGAGCATTGGTCAATTTTGAGCAGGGTTTTCGAAGGAGGAGTCTAATTTACATCAAAAGACAGTCTCTAGCTAAAAATTACTGATGTTGCTGGTGTAATGTCATCACTCATCATCTCAAGTTCACCGACTACGTTCCTTAGTAGACAAAAGACTGTTCAATGTAATTTCAAAGAATGGAAGTTATTTTGATAAACACTCGCATCTCTAGCGGATAACTGTAATATTCATTCACAGCTTATTTGTATTGTTGCTGGGAATTAATTGTTCGTATTAAATACTAATTACGATACTGCAAGATTGTTTTATTATCCGAAATGTACATTTGCAGCGACCTGTAAGAAAGCGGATTCACACTTAAAATTAGCTCAAAATGCAGAACGACACAAATTTTATAATATTACATGAATTTTAAGAGAAATTCGGCTAGTTTACGCAGCTAGTTGTAGTTTGTTAAAGGTACAAACCTTCACTTATGTGAGATCTACATCACTTCCAAAACTAGCAAAATTTTGACTTGTAATAAAGCGATTTTCACAGTTTATGTCCTGGAACAGGAATGAGACGGTAAAGTGACATTGACAATAATTTCACAAAGGATGCGAGAATGAGAATGGTAGAAAAAAATGGGAATTTTACTCAGGGCAATTGGAAAGAAGCACTGGACGTGGAACTGGCAAAAACGTAGAGACGAAAGAAGCGGGAGAGGTAGAGTGAAATTGGCAAAAAATTCCTTAGAAAAAGCCTAAGAAGACGGAGGGAAATTTACAATTTAGTGGAAAAGAGACGATGCATGACGAAGTAGACGAATATTGGCTAATTAATCTGAAAGGCATGAGAATGAGGAAAATATGTATAAAATTAAAAGAAAATGGGAAAGTAAACTGAAACTAGTCACGTGATAAGAGACAAGAGAGGGTAAGTGAGGGGGTGACCCACAGGAAATTTGATAAATTTTTCTTCGGAAATCACACCATAAGTAATTCTAAGCACAACTAGAGCACTCTGAGAGTGCATACCTCCGACAGGCAAGGCAATGGAAACGAAAAATTTAAACTGGTGCTGAGATCATGGTTTTCTTGTAGCAACTCCAAAATCTAAGCAGTTGTGCTCTTTGATAGTATTAAGACATTCTGCAATTTTTTTAAGATCCGGTCGTAACTTTTTGAGTTGTGCTGGTAACAAAGATTATACCAAACATAAGTCAGACATACAAACGAACCAAGCGTTCTGCAACAAAATTTACTCATTGATGTCTTTTAACATTACAAACAATTCCTGTAAAGTTCATAACGATCCATTCAGATTTATTTTGAGTTATTGCGGCAACAATTACAAAATCAAACGCATCAATAAACACACGAACGAATACACAAACTAACTGATCGTCACAAAAATTTTGATATTTACTCTTAGTAATAAACCTAGTAACTCAAGTGAATTTCATGAAAATCCGTTCATAACTTTTTCAGTTATGGTATTGATAAAAATGAAGTAGACAAACAAACAAACAAACAAACAAACAAACAAACAAACGGATGAACGGATCTTCACCAAAAGTTAATCATCTGTTTCTCCTAACATACTTAACACTCCTGTAAGTTTTATCCAAATCCGTCCATAACTTATTAAGTTATCTTTATGACAGACAGAATAACAGACCCGACAAAAACATAACCTCCTTGGTGGAGATAAGAATCGCGATGTAAAGTAAAACTCGCTCATTGATAATAGAGACAAAAACCTAGATACAAAAAAAGTGTTAGATTTTCAATACATAGGCGGGAAAGAAAAAGTAACACTGTAGGTAAATCCGATTTCAGCTTATTTTATAGATCCTATAATAATAATAATAATAACGAATTAGGATTTAGGCCCATTAGTAATCCTAACTATTAAGATATTTAAAACAACATAATTTTCCTAAAAGGCTTAAAAGACAGAACTTAATCTTTTATATAAGTAACTATGATAATATATTGTTGAGGGAAGCTCTAGCCATTTATGATAACTTACGGAAAATTCATTTTTCATACCACGATAATGCTACAGCCAGAGCTTTTCCTTGTGTCTCATTGATGAGTAGATATTGATATGTGGTAAATGGGTTAAAAAACTATGAGTCTGAATATGGTTAGTTACTGCAATCGCTTTATTAACTGAACCTCGTGTCCATTAAACGAGAGTATAAAGTATTTTTTGAGTAAGACTCTGGACTTCTTCCATTAACTGTACAACACTTTCATTACACTGGAGTGGATGTGAGTTAACTAAAATTGTAATTTCATCTAATAATTTTTTTTGCATATCTATAATACACATACGAAAATACCTAGATTAAATGGAACGATTAACTAATGCCGTTGAATGTGCTATATAATTTTACATCTAATACTACAGTATAACAGGGCACAGCTATTGATCCAATTATGAATGATACCCTGTAGTAATTTTTAACCATCATTTGATTCAAAAATTTTAATATTTTCCATTTTAGAACTGTCAGTGTACAGTACATAGTTCAATGACTACATCCTATATTTAATTATATAGAAATGATTCTGTACATTATTACGAATATAAATGAATAAATTTTGTGCAAATACTTTAAAACCTATATTACCTTGGACTTTTAAATCCAGTTACCTTAAAGTTTGTGTGCTTTAAATTTAAATAGAAAGGTAAATACAACAAACGAAGCAACAATTACTAAACAAGCGTTCCATTGATTGAGCCTGTTACCAATTGCTCTCAGTAAAAATAATTTACAAGCAGAATGAAAAAATCTACAACATTACATAATTTTTCTTTAAATATTTTGAAGAGAAAATGAGACGATTTCACTTAACATTTCTTGGCTAGATTCCTCACAAATTAGAGTGCTGTTTACATGAGATAGGCTCGTGCAAGGGGCTGCGGCCACTTATGTTAAAAATTTGCAAATGAGTAACCCTTTTACTTCTCAAAGAAATAAATAAGATTCTTACGATGGTTACTGCATGCGGCCTACTTGCTAAGTAATTACAAACCAATGTAGAACATTAAATGACCCTTAGTTTTTGCTAGTTTCTGCCACTGGTATTTTTTATTTTTCCTATTACAGATATGTTTTCTCTGGTTTGCATGAACACTTGAATTTCAATATGTACGATACTGTAATGAGGTTTCTTGTGTCGAGTTTTGTATGGAATACAGCACTGCTGATTTTTTCATACTTTACAGTTTAAATAATCTAATCTAAAAACAGCTTATAACAAAGGGGGCACTGCCACAACCGATCGCGACCAAAACTGGGCACAGCGTTTGCGACACTACACATCCACCCTTCTCTAACGTCCGCAGACCACTGAGCTTAGTGAGCTATGGAGGGGCCTAAGCCTACGCGAGGGAGTTGCAATCATTCTGCAGAGCGACTATCCATAAAAAATGAAGCGTATTTCAGCATACCTCTAAAGTGGTTTATTACACACAGTGTGGGTATCGATGCGTAGCACTTCTCAATCGAGATTTCTGTATTTCTGGCCGGAACCATACCAAAGCATATTCAAAAATGAACAAAAATATATAGTTTTCCCTTTCGTAAGGCACGTTTAGTCTAGATTGGATTGTTTCTACGCTACTGAATTTGAGTTTTACTTTTATCAGCAATAAAGTAAAACGTTTGGACTCACTTTTCTACTACTGTTGGCTTTACAAGGCTTTTCTTGGATTTCTATTTTTATTGTTTGCTTACTTTTTCATGGTATTCATTTTCTGCTGATGTGGACACTAAACAGCATTGCTTGATATCAGATTGCCCCTACATACAGTATATGAAAAAACATCATAATGAACTAATGACTTATGAGTGTTCATGAACAAGTAAACATACAATATCGCAATAAGAGCGGTTCTCTGAATAGAGG
This sequence comes from Parhyale hawaiensis, assembly GCA_001587735.2. Classification (NCBI taxonomy): domain Eukaryota; kingdom Metazoa; phylum Arthropoda; class Malacostraca; order Amphipoda; family Hyalidae; genus Parhyale; species Parhyale hawaiensis. The sequence continues at coordinate 8,698,746 of LQNS02278163.1, forward strand.
TCCATAGTACATCAAAAATAAATAAATAAATATCTCGTAAGAACTTTATGCACAGAGAGCGTATGTTTATAATGCGAATAGAATGAATTCCCTAAAAGTTAAAGAGCAAGGACCAATTATGAACATTACTTGAAATTTTTGGCCTATATTTTAACTACAATAATTTAAAATCCATATAAGTTAAATTTGAGTGGATAAATTATATTTCTATATCTTACAGACCCTTTTGTTATTGATGGACATGTATTTAACAAACAAATGTTACAAACTCACAAAACTTGAGGAGTATCTAACAATAGTATTTACAACATAAAAAATTGATCTACGTTAACTTCTAGAGAGCGAATATACCGTATCACAGTGAATCAAAGTTCAGTTCTGTACACAGTTATTGTTCATGGTAACGCGCAGGCCATTTCTTATTCAAAGCCATCAAATCAGAGAGATCAACATCATGAATATTGAGCAATGGCAGACTCGTTAATTTAAAATACGAGTGAGAAATATTCGACGTTGATTAGTGATTGAAGTTTGCCTAATAAAACAAGAGAAATTCGTGGATATTCTGAGCGAGGCTGCTGTGTTTGCCTCTCAAATTATTGGGTAATTTTGCTTGCGTGTCTCTCTGATGTACTGGAGGGTATTGCCACTTTTATACCTAAAAATTTTGCCCACTTTGCCAATGTTTGTGATTGACTATAGTGTACTCATCAATGTATTTCTTATGCTCCTGTGAATTCTGGAAGGTTTTGGCTCAAGTTTTTCCTTGGATCATAATAATTTGGTAGTTTTTTCGATTTTTTTTAGATGATTAAGTAATTTTGTGTCAGTTGATTGTCATTAAATATCGCATCGTTTGCCGTGATTGACCATTCTATAGCCAGTAATTATATTTATACTGCTGCTATAGAATGTTACAATAAAAGGTATACAGTGATGAAAAAAGAAGAACTACGTTACAGTTTAGTGAGATCAGCCACACCATTTGCTATAAAAAATATGATCACTCTGAATTAGCTTTTATCTTACCATCCATCTATATATTTACTAGTAAACCTCTATGTTATTTCTTTTACAAAATAAGTACTGTATTGTATAAGTACTGTAAGTTTACTAGCCCATAGACAATCAAAAATCTTTAGCTGATTTTGTTGCTCATCAAACGAGTAGGAAATTACTGAAGCGACGTTTACTTATATCCACAAAAGCAGAAACCGAATGAATACTGTGTGTGTTCTTTGGTCTTCACGACGAAATTTCTTTAAATGAAACATGTTGTTACATGAACAAGGAATTTTTCTGTGTCCCTGAGGCATCGATGAAATGTAAGCAATCGCTACGAAGGTGTAAGCCTTTTATGGGGCTACCAATTTTCTCCTTTATATTGTGTATTCGAGGCGGCTTTCTATCAGAAATTTCACAAAATTTTTTACCCTTCTGTTTCTGAGGAGGTACGCCCTGATTTTTCTGTTGACTCCCACTTATACGGCGCGTAAATGGGCTTCGTAGAATTAAAGTGCCCCATAAATTCCCAGAAAACTTTCCCCTTAATTTATTGTGATTTAGTGTCACAGAAAACGGGCCGATTTGTTGGCTCTATCGCTTCTGAGTGTGACGAAAGGAACTGTCGTCTACAAGTGCAGTCGGCAGCGCACTCGCTTCAAAAAAGTTCTGATTAATTATAAATATACATGTGTTTTCAAAATATACGCTTGGGCTTAAAGGAGCAGATAATTCGAAGTTACTTTAACACTATTCGTTACCGAAATGTTGATAACTACGTTATATTACAGCTCTACCATTTGTTATTCCCCTATCTATAATATTAATAGCCATGTTCCTACGTTCTTTCACGTGTTACGCTCTTCATCAGTAACAGACAGAAGGAAATTGGATAGATAGTTCGGTTGTATCCATGAAGTAAAAGATGAAGCCGAGCTCGGCTGCATGCACGTGCACGTTAAATTTAAAGGTGATACGGGCAATACAATTGGTCAATACGTCACATATATATTTCTCTTGCGCACAGGCAGTGTTGAATATGTGTAGCTTTCAAATCAAAGGAGCTGGTGATGGTGACCCACACGGCCAGGAGTGAACGGGGACAAATAGCGCGTTGCCTATATATGGCCAGCTAAATAACACTTGGCTTTTGCGAAAGGAAAAAAAATGGTGATATCGATCCAACGGGTCACGGGCAGTTTAGTATACTATAAAACTTGATAATATTTATTCATTACCGTAGAATTTCCAGGGGTCCAACCAGGAAGGCCCCGCCAGACTTTGAAATTTTCACAGGTGCAGCCAGTGTTTTATAATTTCTCTTATCTTTGTCAGTTGCAATAACTTACACGTTGTTTGAAGCAGAATCTACATGAGGACGATACTAACCGATGGAAATTAGGATGAAAGTATTTCATTTTTCTCTTAAGAAATAGGTTTAAGCGCTGAAACGAAGTAAAACTCTATTGTTGCAAGTCCATCCGTCTCATATTCTGCAGAACCTTAAGTGAATCTGTTCCAAACGATAGCAAATGTCGACAAAGCAACAATACTACCAGCAACGGCACCACCAGACAAGTTCATTAAGCTCGATATAGATTGAACTAAAGTGTCGGAGGGAAGCATTACGGCAAGTCAGGGGCAACATATTTTGGTGCTTAAAAAATAACTTAATTATGCTTATTCAACTGTACCGTTACAACACCACTTTTTTTCTCTCTCTCTCTCTTTCTTTCGCTACAATTCAAGATGTCATCTATTACAAAATATAAATCATAGACCACACCATACATTGACTGGACGCTGAAACAGGGCCTCTCGCAATTGGGCCTGGAGGCCGATTTACGTAAGTGTTAATAAAATGAGTTCTAATAATCACAGAGACCTCAAACAAAAATTAATTTCTTCGCCGTGACATAAGGAATGTGTTGCAGAGCAGGGAAGCTAATTTCACAATCAAATATCTTCAGTAGGCGGTATAGATCATAACATCGAACACCAAGAAAAATTGAAAATTCATCATAAATTCTAGGAATATTACAATTTTACAGAAAAAAGTTGTCTCACAGATACTACACGTAATGTACCTTAATATAAAATTCAATCGAATTTTTTTCAGTGAAGCATTTAAAGCAATAACATCAGAAATTGATGTTTGCAGAGCTTTCGGTAGACCTCATCCCAATAGCCGCAACAAAAGTGAAGTTAAGAAAATCCAGTAATGTTGAAAAAAATAATTGAAACCACAGTAATATTACATTGCTACCTCCCAATAAACTAAAAATACATGTTTAACTAAAAGATAAAGTAATATCTTCGATATAAAAAGATACCAAGACAGCGCGCGCCGGTAAATGATATTTAAACATAACAAATTATGGCTGATACAACCCTTCATTACTGGGACTATCCAAAGTTGCACATCGTAATTGTCAATATCATTTCACATAACTGTCAAGGTATATTACACCATTTTGTAGTTGCCTACGTTACATCACTTCATGGTTTCCTTTGTTCCCCAACGCTTTTTGATTGCCTAAGTTGAAATACATCATGGCTGCCAGAGTTAAATCACTTCACAGTGGCTTACATTAAATCACTTCACGACGTCCAATAATATATCACTTAACATCAGTCAACGCTACATCACTTCACGGTTGACAATGCAATGTCACTTTACGGCTGTTAATGGGGAATCACTTCACTGCTGTCAATACTACATCACTTCATGGAAGCCAGTGCTTCATCATTAAGATCACTTCACGGCCGCTAGTGCTTCATCACTTCACTGCTGGCCACGCTATATCACTCTGCCAGCTGCTACAACTCACGCTTTAGCTCTGCTGTCTGTTCTGATTACATAACTTAGCCCGTATATCAAATATATTTCATTAACATTTCCATCCGATGTTTACTTGGCATTTCATTACAAATTGAGCATACCACGAATTTGAGAAGCTTCTGTTCTACAAAATGGATGTTTATTTCACTAACTATTGCGAAATAAATTTATTGCAAACATCAAAGAATGTCATATACAGTTGCTCTAAGTAATTACCCTTCAAACCTTAACATTTATGTGAACTTGTTGCGTATAGAAGTTTTAGAAGAATGTACAGGTTTGGCAATCATTACTGCATGTAAAAGAATTAATTCAAATAGCCTAAACAAAGTATGAAAAATTAATGGGAAAACATTTAAAAATGCGTCTGCGGCGCCGTGCAGTCAGACCCAATTGCGGGACCAAAATCTGCTTTAGGGACCTGTGTAGAGTCATTGTATGGTATGGTCTATGTATATATATATATATATGTATGTATATTTCACAATATAGTAAGACAGTTTGTTGATTGCTTGTTTGGTTGGTTGGCTTGTCTCTCCTCCCCAATGTGAAGAATTAGATGGGTGAAAACTCATCTTCTGGAAGGCAAGGGGCCGCTGTAATCAAAGAGCTTCAGTAGAGAAAGAGGGAGCCCTTCGGCAAATTGATAGATTCGCCAGTGAGTCAACCAGACCTCTTATGGCTGTGAGACGCGTTCATGAACCTCATTGGTGAAAGTGACTGGGAAGCAGCGAGTTTTACGGAGGAGCAGCAGATAAACCGAGTTACTGATATGCGATTGGTGCATAGGACGACTGGCTGATAGCCACATGAGACTCTTGAGCTTCAACGGACGAGGCTGCTGGCTCTTTCCTCTCTATAGAAGCTCCTTGGTTGTAATATGAATATACAAATAAATATTTGCGCGTCGTGGGTATCAAAACTTCTTCAATTGCTTCTAATCGATCTACATCTATGCCATCCAAGGAGCTTCAATCTCTATACAAGCTCCTTGATGACATCTCAAGAAAATAAATATACGTCAAAACGCAGGCACTCAGGGCTTTATAAAGTCTGATGAGCAGCGAACGTGGATAAGCTTTTTTTTGCCCGTTCTTCTATTGCTTGAGTTTTCGTTCCCGTTCTATCCTGCGTTGCGTAAGTTTCATTTGGCCCAATTTTTTTTGACAGTTGATACCTTTACTCTTCATAGAGGCCAAATACCTTCACTACTTATTGCCTGCAAATTTCAACTTCGATGTGGGCACTGCTGGTATCCATGATACACTACTGAGCGTTTCCTGTAGTCCTGTAGTCTTTTGATTGATCAGTCCTTTCTTGGTTTTGCTTGACCTTCAAGCATTTAAAGTTTGGAATTTGGCTCGTAGGTCGACAATTACTCTTCTGTCCCAAACTTTTGCTGGCATCAACCAGAAGTTCTGTTGACTGAAGACAAGAACAAGCATACGGGTATGATGTATGTTACGTAACAAAAGTCATACAACATGGAAGAACAAAAAATACCCTTTTTAAATTCATTGCCGATGTTTTTGACGGCCACCAGGGTACACTAGCATCAGTAAAAAACATCACTACAAACTAGAATACCTCGTGGCGTAAGACCAACACCCGCGGTGGGGGGGGGGCAAATTCAGTGCCGGCAATTTTGATAGCCCGCTAACTCTAGATTTTTGCCTTTTTTCAAATCTCAGTCAACTCACCGCACTACTTGAAAAAGATTGTGATGCTGGCTCAACTTCTTCTGCCTATCTTTGGGTGGACACACCAAACAGATTATAACTTCAACAAAAACAATATCACCGCTTTTCACTTCGCTCGGCACAAGCTTCATAACACTTAAAAAGTGACCTCATTAGGATCGCACAACTTTACCATCCCAACACCCTCTTCCATTCTCTACAACACAGGATGACATCTCTACAAAAAAAAAAAAAAAAATCAAGAGAGAAGCACAAGTCAAGGGGAACATTACAACACTTAGAAAACAACTTCATTAAGCTCGTACAACTGTACTGCTACAACACCGTTTCCTTCTCTTTGTCTCCCTCACTCTCACTACAACCCAAGATGTCATCTGTTCCAGACGAGATGCCTGGGAGCAAGCCAAGGGACAAGTAAGAAGCATTTAATGCTGAAGAAGCAAGTTCATTTGTAGCCAGGAGACGTCGAGGCTTTCGAGCGTAGTTTGTTGGATTCATTAG
>LQNS02278163.1:8730614-8743238 GCA_001587735.2 Parhyale hawaiensis
ATTTTCAGGCAATGACTCTAAGAGCCATGACGCCGAAAACCCAATATGGCGGAGATGGATGGCCACTCGCTCACAATATACAGCTCTGTATATTAGCTTACCCATCCCATGAGTGGCTCACTGTCTCTAGGATTTGCTCCTAGCACATGACCTAGTGTAGGTCATGGAAGTTTGTGTGAAGGATTTGTCATCTAATGTACCTCTGTTTGATAACAATGCACTGGTCACTATAGGGAACCGTATTCTAAGAATAAAATACAGATAGTAAACTTGTTCTTTATATGCAGCCTGCTTCTCCTTTTTATTCTTAGATGTACCCATGTATATTGGCTTCCCGGTCCCATGAGTGGCTCACTGTCGGCGGGTATTGGCTTATGGGGGATGACAGTAACCTGTTGTCAGTGACGTGATGTTTTATGAAAGTTCCAATTATTTCGTTCTGCTCCTTTCTATGTGTTTATAGTGTACTTTATTTGTTTGTAAATGACAGTGACTGCTAGAAGAGCACATTATTAACGCATCTGTAAAGGTGGTGATGTCTTAGAGTAAAAAAGTTTATATATTTGTCAAATCTATACATGGATAGTTAAATATTCCTGCAGACATTTCTGTGAAACATCTCTCTACGTACAGTTTATCCATCTTTCCATCTATATACTTCCAGATCTCTGATAAGATTGTTTACGTATTTTTGCCTTTTGGTAGATCAACGTGCACACAATCGTCGCTACTATGTAGATAGGAAGGTATTCGAGTGCTGAAGACTTACGAGTGGACGTACTGTTAAGTATACGTACTTATAAAACTATAATAATTTTAATAATTGCGTGTTCGCTTGTCTACTTATATATCACCGTGCACAAAATCTTCCCTATAAGATAGGAAGAAATTTGAGTGCTGAAGGTTTAATGTAACTGTATCAGTGATACGGGGGACGAACCTAACCTCGGCTGCATAAACGTTGGTATACAGGAAATGCAAAAAGCTACGTCGTATATGTAATTATCTTTGCTTACAGGCAGAATGTTGAATAAATATTTTTTTTCAGAAGCTGAGAAGATACCTAGTGATGGTGGCAGTCTAGTGTCAAATAGATCTCCTTGTTAAGAGGTGTGTGCATAGACGTATGCTAGTTGATAGTGAATCTTTGTCATTATCTCGAGATCATTTTTGTCGAAAACAACACGGCACCTGCCAATCTCTTGTCAGTGGAATAGTGGTCTGCGATCCGAAAAGGTTCGCTTTACATCTACCAACCAACAAATTAATCTCACTAAATTCCGACTAGAAGAGAGTCACTGGTATTAGTCTAGCGACTTTTCCACTAGAGAACCAAGGTAAAAGTTTGCCATAAGCCGACATGGCAGACACAAATGGTTGTGCGTTGACCATGTACGGCTAAGGTTATTATAGCTCTCTCGTGCATCGACCATAAAATCAATGCTCATTGACCCTTGAAATTATTCTTTCCATCGCCGGATGAGTCAATTTTGCTCATCACTGACTCAAAGTATCACTTGAATTAACAATTCGCTTTGACTGCTGCATCCGCCATGGATTTCAATTTGGTAAGCCATCGGAACGAGTGAGAGTATTTTAATATTTCTCATCCATGGATTTGCATTTAACAGAGAGCTTTGAGCATCTGTATCTGCTCATCCAAAAAATTACTTCGTCTCGATGCATAGCGGAGGTCAACAGCCATTTTTCTTTATGGGAAAACTTCGACAGGTTCAGGGAATTCCCATGCAAAACAACAGTTGGAATACATGACGCAGATATTGGAATTTCAGTTCTGCACTTTTGCAAGTTGACAACTAATTTTTCAGATGCAACTGCAGAAATACTTAGCAAAGGAGGATGATATCATAAAAAAGCTTAAATGTAGTACGAATTGAAACATCTAAATGCCCCTGCAACATCAGGCGGCATCAATTCGATGACACTTTCAATATAAAATGAATAGAGCCGTTTCTAAATACTGTACTCGATGGCAGATAATAATCATAATATGACATTTTCCCACGTAGATTGCAAAGAAACAGACAGAAATACCTGGTCTCAGATGATAATATCGAGATGTTATATGCAAAACAAAGCAAAACATTTGACAACGCAAGAAGTCCTTACTGTAGAGTAACATGTTTCATACACTTTTTATTTGGGTATCATATATATAGCTCTATCAGATTAATGCACTCTTGATTCACTAGTACATGTAAAGAGCTAAACTTTTTAATCTAATTGAAGGGATGCATAAAGCGAATATGACACTTGACAAAGATTTACCGTACTCGATAGTGGACGAATTGGTCAAACATACTATATATGTTTTCTTTACTTTAAGCTCGAAAAATTTTAGTCTGGTTCGAAGATTTCAAGGATTGAAACACAAGTTGGATCGCTAAACATATCGAATGGAGCGCGTAACGCAACCTGGACTTCGTCTGGATACCTAAAATGAAGAAATATTGTAAGGAGAGCTTGACTTAATTACTTAACCCGGAAGGAGAAGAGAAGAACACTAACTTGTAACAAGTAGGACGTATAAATACGCGGTTCCGGTCACAATTTTCCCTTGTAGAGTTCTGTACTGTGCCTCAACCGCAACCGAAACTTTGGAATCCCCGTTAATCGAGAATAGCGGTCGGTTAGAAACTTTTAATTCTTAGTGTTAGTGGTTAAGACCTGGAATGAAGCTATATGACGCAGCACGTTCTTTTTTATTTGCTGGAAGTAGATTCGTAAGTAGATTCGTAAGTAGATTAGTAAGTAGATTTGTAATTAGATTCAAAAGTAGATTCGTAAGTTACTTTCCATCTTAGTTACCCTTGGGAGAGTGAGGAGCAAATTCTTCTTTTTCCATGATATTCACAAATTTGTGGCAGTAAAAATGAATTTATTTTTGACATAGTTTTAAATGATCATAAAAGAGCTGATTGTGACTTTGCCGAAGTGGAACTGACCGAGTTCAGCTTGATATATGAAACAGAATGTCAAGGTTCAGCCCGGATAGGTACAGCACCTCTTTAGCAGTACATAGGGTAAGGTGAAACATATTAGACGCTGCAATATCTTTCTATGACAAAACCTATACGGTATCTAAACCCCAATGGAATTTTGACGGTTAACATGGAGCTAATGTAATAAAATCTTTTCATACTGTAAAATTTTCCAATACTAACTAATATTTGAATAATGTCTACATCCTGAATTTTTCTCTCAGCCCCTACCTGAGATATATAAAGAGAGATACATTTTGTTATTTAAAATACTTTCAAAATTTACAGTTTGTTTTCAGACCATGGCCAGCGCCTCACCAGGACGCTATTCGGTTCAGTGTGAGGAATGCTGCCAAATTCTATTATAATTTTCTAGGCCGAGGTTGGAGTCCTCTATCCCACGTAGCAATATAACTTTAAATAGAAATCGGCAAGATATTAAAAATTGTGTAAACATTGGAACCTAGTCAAACGATACCAAGCAAATGCTTTACCAATATGCGTCAAGATACTGTACAGTAAGTGTGCTAATACATTGCAAAGCAATGTTCGGTAAAATTGGAAAAGGCTGTATGAAAATGAGCAATAAATTGTGCTGTCAGTTTAATTTAAGCAATATTTGACTACAAGTGACAGGAATCGGTCAAATTTCTATTGTAAGCAAAAATATAAACCTAAGTGAATAACATTTGCGAGCAATACTGCTTCACAAATAATTTCCAGTATAAATCCAACATTGAACGATTTCCTGTATAGAAACGGCGATGCATTAAATTAAATGTGAATAAACACACTTACATCAAACTAGACGGCCCGTGACCCATTGGGTCACCATATTTTTTGCTTTCGTAAAATGAAAGAAAAACGGGTATTATTCGGCTGGTCATAGACCACACGCATTTTGGCCGTCCACTTTTGCTCTTAAGGGTCACCATCACAGGCTTCTTACTTCTCAAAGGAAGATTAAATACTCTGCCTGCAAACAAGGGAATATATATGTTACGTATTCCAGTTGCATTACCCGTATCATCTTTGAATTTAACATGCCCGTTCTTGCAGCTAGGTGCAGGTTCTTCTCCCGTATCACAGATACAGCCGAATTAAATCTTCAACGCTAGAATTTCTTCCTATCTTATCGGGAAGAATCTGTGTGTAAATAGGCAAACAAACATATAAACAAACAAAGAAACAAACAAACAAACAAGGTTTATAGACTTTTAGTTAAATACTAGATGGCTCGTGACCCATTGGGTCACCGTCACCATCTTATTTGCTTTCGCAAGAAAAGTGTTATTCAGTTGGTTATAGACCATACGCTATTCGATTGTCCACAGCCTATAAGCTCTCTGTAAGCAAATGGAAATATAAGTATATATATATACATGTGTGACATTTCTTATTCTATTTCCAGTATCACCTTTAGATATAACGTGTACATTCTTGCAGCCGAGCTCAGGTTCATCTTTCGTAACATGGATACAGTCGAGTTTACTCTACAACGTTCGAATTCCTTTCTAAATAGCTTAAAGTGAAGCATGCACGTGCATGCAAACGAGCATGTACATAATAAATAAATAAGTAAACAAGTAGCTAAATTATAAAGTTCACAGAATCTTGGTACAATATTGATAGACTACGGTAGCGGGACCCTTGAAAATTCCACGGTTACTTCATGTTATCACTTATTTTAGTGTAACAGCGCTTCTAACTCATCTCATTCAAGCTAAACTATTGCTCGTCACTTAAAACCTGACGAACACCGTGTAACGTAATGCAGTTCGTCTATCTTAATACACCATGTCTAACCCATCTTAGTACTCTCATTTTACCTGTGAATCTCCCTAATGTTCTGTCAGCAAAGGAGTTTTACTTGTATCTTGACAGACACATAGAGATATCCAGGTATGTCTTGCATTGTTCGCCTATGTAGGTATTTGCACGCCAGCTGGAAGCTTTATTTTCACTAGTATTCAGTTAGTTTCGCCCTTCATGATATTACATAGTTCTCGCTTTTCGCCGGCGTATCCTATTTTTTCCCTTTATTCAACTGTTCGTAAATACTGAATGGTAGCCCACCATTGTCTGCTCTACTTGATGCTATGGCTATAGCACAAAGTACACGAGACTCAATAAATTTCTTCGAAAATAGATTCTTGTGTTAGCGTAACTTCCTGTTCTCAAGATATTGTATTCCATTAGGCATCCCAGTTCCGCTTGGAAAAATACTGTAGACTAGAGTTGCCCAAAACTGCTCACTTTGTAATTTCGAGCCTGATCCTAACTACACATTTGGCCTCAATAAAAATTTCCTGTCACACCAGCAATAAGCGTATATATTTGGCTATTAAGGACAAGTACATACTTCAATTTGGAATTGACCAAGCTTTCGGCACTGGTCGAGTTAGTGGAAAGCCCATGGGTGAATAATATTTCACATACGTCAGTTTCACCTGAGGTAGCGCTTCTAACTCAACCCACCTCATCTAAACTAATGCCCACCGCTTAACCCTGTCTATCGTTACGCAGTCCGTCTACCTCACATCTTGTCTAACCTCTCTTAGTATACTCTGATTTCACCTATGAATCACGCATTTGTTCTGTCAGCAAGGAATTCACGCTTGTGTCTTGATAAAGACATAGAATTACGACGGCACTTCTAGCAGAGTGCTCCTGTGTATTTACACGCCTTTTCTAAGGTCTGTTTCTCCCAATTTGCTAATAATTTATCCCTTCAGAGTCTTACACGCTTCAATTTCTTGCCAGCGTATCGTGTTCTTCGCACTATTACGGGATCGGTGGCTATTGATCAGTACCCCATTGTATTTTTTCTTTATTTGATGCGATAGCTATACAACAACCGCATCTGCCAATTTCTTCAGTCGCAGCAGCGCAACCTTCTGTTCTCAAAATGTCAGTGTGTTTTCTTTGATATTGCACTGTCGCTTCAAAAATAAGTAATTCAGAACGAGATGCTCATCACTACCCACTCTGAGCTCCCGAACCAAATGCCAGCTATGCATATGGCCTCATTGAGAACAACGTGCGTCGTAATAAAAAATATATATTAGCAGATACGATACAGGTGAAATGCTGATCATGCCTTTACTTCCAAAAAGACTGAAAATGTTTCAAGAGGAGAAAAAACCACACCTATGGCTGAACTTTCTTCCAGCGAAAATCAGAGCGCCTTGCAACTTGAATTTTTGCATATCTAATAGTGAAATCGTAACGGTTGTACTAACGCAGAAACTAAAGAATTAACTGACTTACTTAGAGAGAAACAAGCACAATGTTATTATAGATATGAAAATGCATGTATGATAAAACATATCTGATTCATATAATTATCGCCCTTGATGAAGCCCAGACAATTTTACAGAGAACCTTGATCACTATCGAAAATTTCGTATATTTACATTTATTTTAAACTAGAACGCCTCGTGGCATCAGACCACAACCCGCGGTTGGAGCAAATTCAACGAAGTCATTTTGATGCCCAGCTAATCCTAGTTTCTCATATGGAAGCTGTGTCCAGCTAGGTTAGAGCACAGCTCCCAGAGTATGAGGGCTCTTAATGGAAACATAGGAAAAATAGAACTCCTCGTGGCGTAAGAAAATCTGCCGCGGTGCAGACAAATTCAACGCCATCATTTTTGATGGCCAGCTAGGCCTAGATTTTGGACATGGGTCACATCTAGGTCAACCCATCAAACTCCCTGCAAAAAATTATGAACATTGCTCAGCTCTTTCTATCCCAGTTTTGGGTGGACAAACAAACATCTATATACATGCTTAAATTTTCAATGAAAACACTATCACCTCTCTCACTTCGTTCGCGGGTGATAATCAAAGTTGATTGTCTTGCTGATGGAAGGATTAATGCTCGATGCTGATAAGTATTAGCCTTAGTGTAAGAAGATTTCATTGTCGTGTAGGTAGGATACCCAGCTGCTTCGTTAGCAGAGACATTTATCGACAATGTTGGTCTTGGATTGATAAACAACAAAGGATGGACCTTCAAAAGGTGAACAGAGGGTAAATATTGGATACAACGTTGACCCGACCTACAGAGCCTATAGAGCCAAAACGTTCAGTGCAAAGTGGATTGCCTTCTTGGTCTATCCTAGTACCTTCCCCATCCCTGCGCCTCTCTTCTACACACACCCCGTCACACGCCCTATATCCGTATTATTCATTTCGATGAGCCTGAAAACAGCGTTCATATTTGATAAAAATTACTGGGGGCGTGGCTTAGCTATTACGCTCATAGATCTTACCGCATTTTCAGCTATCAGCTTAAAACGTTTGCCATTTTATATTTGTTATTGTGCGAAACAATTGTGGCTGAGTTTCTACGAGCAACTATAGAGAGGCCGACGTGGTCGTAAATGGTGGCAGAAAATAATTACGCCTAAGAAACTCTCGTTTTCTTCGTTCGTATTCTTAAATTTTCCGATCTAAAGGATAACTTAGCCTTTCTTTCCTTAATCCTTTCATAATCCTCTCACAATTTACGCACTGCGAGCTAAGAGCAGATGAAGCTTTACTAAAGAAGACAGCAAAAATCAGCACAAATGATTTATCCGGAAGGTACTTTGGACGTGTTCAGAAAATACTAAGACTTCACTATACTGCAAAGCTAGATGCTACTCTACTTAAGGGGCTTTCTGACATTTACCAAGCTCTCGAAATGGCCTAATGTTGCCTATTGCTCCGAGCAGGACGCAAAGAGTAACAATGAGGCTCGAAATAAATAATTAAAGTTCTCGCAGAAGTCCACAGCAGAGCATCAAGCCACAACACTCTGACAAGCTCTGGGCATTCGACCCGAACAGATATTGCACTCGGGGCACGGAAGGTGGACACACACACACACACCACACTATCGTCTATATAGCACCGTTTTTTCTTCGCTACAGTGAGCTCTAAATATCCATCGCGAATTATGCTTTCGCGTTCTAATATGCACGCAATAATAAAGTCCGGCTTCATTAGAGTTGTCGCTAGCTAACATTCAATAATAAACTACTCCTACCTGACCAACAGGAGTAGAGAGGACCCACGTGGGCTCATGTGGGTCTGCCACCTCTAAACCACATTAGCCTGGGTCTGTTTCTCAAACCGGGCCAGTGAGGTGACCACCTCGTTTTGAGCTGGGACCCATGTGGCTGCCACGTGGGACAACAGCGAATCAGCAAACACTGTAGTGTCGAAACGGGCGAGCGTGGCAAGGCCACTAACAGTTTTGCTACGTGGCAACTGCATTAGTCTAATGCGATGTGAACCATGCGCCATATTGAGTCGGTGGCTGGCTCGTTTGCCAGTGTGGCAGTGACAACCGGTAATTTTGAATTTCCATCGCCCTCTACGGGTGGTGCCGCCCACTTTAGCAATCGCTAAGGATCCTTGTCCTTAGACCAGCCCAGCATTGCCTAATTGAACGCATCATCAACTGCTACAGTTGCATCGATTATAACTAATCAAGTAGTTTTAACCGAAATTTTTGTTTAGAGCGTTGGTTGGTTTCGCTACTTTGCATGGAGTTTCAGGAGTCATTCGCACACCGAATTATCAGCGAGATGGCTTCAAACTCAATCCTGATAAGCTTGAAGCCTCTAAGGGATTATCAATTTGAGATTGAAGTCTAAAACTCTATCTAAAGTAACGTGACTGAATTATCGGCCTATTAAAACCAGATGAAATCACCCTATTTAAAGGCCCAGTCACACTGCCAAAACTCACGATTTACGCATGGATTGCGCAGAAATTTTGAGTTGTGCGCGATTTATAGGTGCTGTACGTAGTTCATAAGTTTTTCTGACGTGGAGCGTCAGTAGCTGTCAGTGAATGTTCGCCGCTACGGGTTTGTGCGTGATTCCAGGTTTTGGGCTGTGAAGGCCCAGTCACACAGCCGATCGCGCATAAATCACGTATAAATTTGGCTTGTGCGTGATTGTCAGCGGAGAAATTAAAAATTTTTTTTTTTTGGGGGGGGGGGGGGGGGGGGGCGTGCGTGGTCAAAAATTACTAACAAATTACTCATGAACTACGTGCAAGTCAATGACCATCACTTGTGTAGGAGTACACAGGCCTCAACAATCAGTCTGGCAGTCTCAGGGTGATGGTTCATGGCACTCAGAGGAACTTGGAATCTAATGGCTAAGATGCCAAAAGTGTTGTCCACCACTTCTGTATCTAGACAGCCTGTAGTTGTAGATTATGCACTCCCTGTAAAGGTTCCTAGTGTTGCATGGCTTCAGCAGCTACGTCCTCAGGCTGCGAAGGCATCATCTCCCACCAGGAAGTTGGGCACATTTTGAGTGTCATGAGGCTAAGGCACTGGCTGTGGCCACCCCCAGCGTTCTCTCAGCTCACTGTTGCAGATCTGAGCATCTGAAGCAGAGCCATTACCGGACACGTCCACTCACGGGAAGGAATTCGTAATCAGACGTCACCATGGCAAAACAGGATGACACTGAAGAAGCCTTTTATGGATAGTAGCACTCAGATCTAGAATCAGGGGGATCTTTACATGCTACGTGTTTACCATCAATAGCATCGACAACGTAGGGGAAGTTCCATTTCTTGTACCAATCGTTTACCAGTTGCAACCAGCTTTCTTCAGTGGTTGGAGGTGACGTATGCTCCTCAGTGTACGTCTCTAAGATGGCAGCGCCGACTTTCCTGACAAAATAGCTGAAGGTGTTGTGGGAAACCCTCCAGGAATCCTGCATGTAATGGTAGCTGAATCCAAATGCCGGTTAACGAAGGGCAATCAATGTACAGACCTAGACCAAGGGGAGCCTTCCAGTTGGGTTTTTTCTTCGTAGTGCTGGGGGTCAGCCTCCGGACAATCTCATCAAACTAGGCAGGAGCATACACGTGAATTTCTATAAATCTCTTGGGTCTTCATTCTGGAGCTCCACCAACAGACAATACCAGCTTTGGGTCTTCATTCTGGAGCTCCACAAACAGACAATACCAGCTTTGGTCTTCATTCTGGAGCTCCACCAACAGACAATACCAGCTTTGGGTCTTCATTCTGGAGCCCCACCAATAGACAATACCAGCTTTGAATCTTCATTCTGGAGCTCCACCAACAGACAATACCAGCTTTGGGTCTTCATTCTGGAGCTCCATCAACAGACAATCATACCAGCTAAGCTCTGGTCTTCTAGTGATCCAGTCTCTCACACTCACATTCCTGATCTGTCTCCTCCTCCTCCTTCTATTTCTTCTCCTGGCCAACATCTGATGAAGTTGCAGCTGCTAATCATTCTGTTTCTGGATCAAGAACACCGAGATATTTCTTTTAAGGGGGTTCATGCTGGATGTGTACCCCTTGGTAGCAAGGACAAGACTGGCAAAAACTACTAGAAAAGGTAGCCTTATAACGGCAAAAATCATAAGTGAGTTGTTTGTGATACATGTGGTTCTTAAGTTGTCATAAGATTTTTTATGCGTTTTTGTAAGTGAAAAGTCATCTAAGGGCGCGGTAGCGGTAAATTTCTTGAGAACAACCACTTACGGTCCACGCAAATGTCGCGCATTGTCCGCGTCAGGACTACGCTAATTACGCGTAAATGGCGTTTAAACGGCGCCCAAGCGCGCATGCCTGTGCATGATCTGCGTAATCATGATTTTTGAGTAGCTCAAAACCTGAAATGGCGCATAAACCTGATGCGACGAATATCCACTGACAGCTACTGATGCTCTACGTCAGAAAAACATGTATGAATTACCCACAGTACCGATGATCGGCGTGGACAGTGCGCAACATATGCGTGGACTGTTAGCGGTTGTTCGCTAGAACAGCCTTCGGCTGCTGGAACGAGACTGGCAAAACTCCGTCAGTGCAGGTTATTCATTGTGCGCGGACCGGATGCGATAGTGACGCCCGTTGTTCGCGAGCCATCGCAGGGAATTAGACGAGACCCAAAGTGGTTCATACGCAGTTGATGCTGGAGTGTTCGTCATTTATAAGTGATTGTCATTGAATTGTACGTAGTTAATATGCAATTCGCCTGTGATTTTCGACCACGCACATCCCCTAAAATATTTAATTTATCCACTGACAATCACGCACAAGCCAACGTTAAGCGTGATTTATGCGTAATCGGCTGTGTGACTTGACCTTTAGTGGAACTCTAGCTGGCACTCGATGACACCTTTACCACACTCAATACAAGCCGCATAGTTTGGTCCACATTTTCGGAGTTTTCTCTATTGTAGGATTTATTACTCCCATTTCTAGAAATTGATCCGATGGACTAGTCAGTCTTTCATCGGTGGCACATTAGATAATAATATTATAACCTTCCCTTTTCCGTAACGATAACGCGAATGCATTGAGAAAAGTTTTGTTCCAAATCCAGCACTCATTTCCGTATACCGGCAGGAAACACCTGCGTGATGCTACACGAGTAAGCCTGGGCAAGTACTTTCCGTTGGTGCATGGGAATACGTGCTGTTTATGGGACACCACATTTTGCAGTGTTTGTACGTGTTATATAAGGTGCAGAGTTCACTAAAAGGCCCAAGAGTCAATTCAGTCTGATGTTTACGTATAATTTTCACTTAAAATATGGTGAGCTGGTCTATATATTCTAAATTTTCCATCGCATTTTTCTCCTCTTTTTTTTAAAATCTCTGTAAACGTACCATTTTTTGTTAATCAACAACTACTTGCTCTAGCTCACTTTAGGCTGCATACTGTATTTCATACTCTCTCTCTCTAAAAAAAATGCTTTTCACACCACTTCTGTGTAACCAACGTTCCTCTCAACGAAAAATAATGTCAATATCATCTCCTTATTTAGATGCAGGCATTGCACTAGTAGATCTCTGCAAATTTAATGCCAATTGTCTCTTATTTTACTTTTTAGTATTATTCTTATGTTAGTGCCAATTATCTCTTATGTTACTTTTTAGTATTATTCTTATGTTAGTACTAAGCATAAAAACCTCAGGATACTGTGTCCTAACCTTGTTAGGCACTGTCTCCATATGAGAAATAAATGAGCTTATTATTATTATCATTAACTGCTTTCAACTAGCGGTAATCATCGCAAGCTCTTCTTCTTTCTCCATTTTTATTTTCATCAGCAGCGGTGAGTAGAATTCTGTGTCTGTGAAAGAGAATTGACGTACGTAGCTACTAAATGTTGTTATTTCCTACAGAATGAGTCCCGTAGATTTCTTCGTATAGTTTTCCTTTCAGTTTAGTAAAATCCCTACAATGCATAGTATATCGCAATAGCGAGTGCATTAAATTCACCTTAGTAAAATCAAGACCACAACTAGCATTGCTAAAGCATCGTTATGAGATTTCTAAGCCTTTCGTAGATGGTGACCTGGAAACATGTGAAACTTGCGATGCGTAAACATTTCGGATGAAAATAGCTTCGTTTACGTGAGCTACGGCACGGTTCCGATTTGGTTTCGTTTCATACCGCTCCTCGAAGCTCTCGCGGTATGGCATCAAAGTTTGTTGAAGGGAACATCTCGCTTTATAATTTCGCAGTCTACCGTTCAAGTGGCTCCGACTGACGATGTCGAGAACAGAAACGGTCTCTTTGAACTGAAGTGATTTTTCAGCTCTCCAGCAATTACACTTCAGAGG
>LQNS02278163.1:8776377-8804793 GCA_001587735.2 Parhyale hawaiensis
TCTCTCTCTTTTCTCCTGTCCTGGCAATAGCTCATAGAGTGCCGGGGCGTATGTTCTGGTGTCTCTTTGGGAATGGGCCTATTGGTTCGTCTACTGCCGCCTATCTAATCTAATCTAAAAAGTGCGTCAGCTAATCCACGATACGTATGGAATGGCTATAAGTACAGTCTATGGAATTATTTCATGCGCGGTAGATAATGAACCGACAATAAGCAGCTAAATATACAACTGTCTTTGCTATTGTGTTTAGTTTTAGTGGTATCTCCTATCCTATATGGTCTAAACGACGCAGAGAGTAGGGCAATGGAATGGCAGAGGTTTTCCCGCTAGATGCTTCCAACTCCAACACTCCATATCTTTGGCCAGGAACGTTATGGTCATCCCCTTATTCGTCTTATGGTTTTATGGCGTTGTTAATAGTTCTCGTGGGTCTCATGGCCCACTCGTTTGTTCTCATCAATGGAAAGGCTCGTTCCTTTGAACGACAATATGCAGACTTGTCGGTCTTCCATCGCGCAGAGATGCCACGATTGATGTCGACATTGCGGTTGATGCAAAATCAGTCTCTGTCCTGTGCATCAATGCATCGTTTGGGAAATGGCCTGCATATCAGTAATGTAAAGTTGCTTAGATATGCACGCAGGATTACATAGTTCCTAGAAATATTTAACGTATTGATGAAAATAGCAAGTTTTTATCGTAGTTTCAGGCTTAAGATGTCTACTATTCAGTTTGGTTAATGCATTAAATATGTATGGTGCAGCCATATGTACGGCAACTTAGTTCGTCAGTGCTGCTGAGAATGCCCTCTTGTACCGAACTCTTTCTATGAATAAGCTGTAAGAGTAATCGTATAAATTTAATAACAACTGAAAAACTATCACTTTGTGGAGAACTCAAAGATATAATAATGATAATTTAGAAACACGATGTTGTAGATGACTATCGCTGGAGAAACAATATAGGTAGTTTCTCTGTGGCGAAGATAAAAGTAATTCGATCGTTGGCAGATACCGCCATATTGGGAGTGAAACGGGATCGATAATTAGTTGGTACTATGCACAGTCACCCTAGAAACCTAGTGAATGGACTTAGTACGCCTTCAAGACTACGCGGAAAACATTACGATGATAAAAGTGACTTCAGCGGGGGTGATGAGCACATTTCAGGTGTGGGAGCACACATGACTGGTCTCAATACCGCTGTCGTCTATAAAGCCGGTTTCACACTAAAGACGATTGTTCTCTATATACATTTGCTGTCCAAGTTAAGCGTGTTCATGCTTTTTTTTTGGCTTCTTTGTAAAAATTTCAAAACTACACAGCTTTAGGTACTAATTCATTGAAAACTTGAAGAGATGCGTGAAACTTTGCTAGTGAGACTTGGCTAAGAGTTTAGTTGCTGTCTTAGTGAAGACTCAGTTACGCTTTCAAAGAGGCTACAAAACGCTCCAGCACAGTGCACTGTGTGCTAGCAGCGAGAGTGTATGGTGTGAACCTGCCTTAAGATTAAAAAGTGGAGTGAGCTTAGGACTATTGATAGGATACGTGATTTGCAAGATGTCACCGCATGCTCAACCAAGTTAGACAGGATACGGTGCCCAACTTGTTGTTTTCCACTGAAGAGTTTTCAGTTCAGCAGACAATTAACTTGGCCTTCATGGAGTCCTGATTTGTAACCAGTCAAAGTGCTCCAGTTTGGAGAGTAAGGACTGAAATGGTGTCGGTATAGGCAAAATCAGCAAACCGCACCCCTAATGGGTAACCCACACGCACTGGTTTGTGCTGTGGATATACAGCAGGCTAACTGGGCCCCAGAGGAGTATACGGTTGCAGTCAACCACAAATCATCAAGAACTATCAACGAATAGTTCGTATTCAACGATCCGTTCCGTGCCCCCATACTTTCCACATTTCAGGGAAGGGTAAGTGCCCCATGGGAGGTGTGCACGCTTATCAAGTATTGAATCAGCGCTTGAAGCGCTTCAAAGTTCACGTGCCTGGGTTGGAACCTGATCCTACCACGTCCAGTGACATGAGTTTAGCATCCTAGGCTGCTGCTACCGCGGGTAGCTCTCTTCAAGCCCTAGTCGATGATCTGGAAGCTACGCTGGGCAAAAAATGAGCACTGATCCTTCGAGTGCAGCTGCGTGCCGCTTGTGAAGCTTTTCGCTCAATACTGAAGCTTATAATTAAGAAGCACGGGGCCACAGTAGCTAATTCTTGGATCCTACTAATTTTGCATCATTCATTTTTTGGGGGCTGCACATGATGCGGTCTTTTGGCCTAATTTTGCCATTGAAAGCTTCAGAGACTGTATCGTCTCAGTTTGGGAGCATCCTATGGTTCAATTATTGTTTGTTGCTTATTCAGTATAATAGCGTTTTCGATGAAACGAAATTGCCGCTCTTTACACCGCCAACAGTGGGACAATGAAAACATCAACCAAGATACAACTGTAATCCTCGCAGAAGCCCGCAACCCGCTGTGTGGCAAATCATCACGCAGTGACAGTCTGGAAGGCGTTGCGCTATGAAGCAAATTATTAATGTTGTCCGCAGGGAGCGGACAAGCAGAAGAGATCAACACATTCACCTATCCAGCCGCGCTGCACAGCCGACCGTTTATGAATTCAGAATTTGCTCTACGCATTAGTACACGGGCCGTAAATAAAAATTGGACGTTGAATGTAATCCCATTCATTAAGAGTTAATTCTGCGATCAAAGTTTGCAACTTCGGCGATGATACAAAATCTGTCCTTCGTTCACGCAAACATACATCAGAATCTGAATTTTTTATGGGCGACGCAAGGCTGCTCAGAACTTAGTATATCTGGCGAAAGCTTCTAGTCCTTACTGCAATGAGAGAGTGTTTGTCTGTCCGAAGCATGCAAAAAATCGAGCATGGGTATCCATGATACCCCCAAAAAAAAAGGAAAATCCGGCGAAACCTGAGGACGGCTTATTAATTACTCCGGAGTACTATGGGCTAGCTTGAGCTCGCCTTCGTGACCGTGTTCGTATGTGTAAAAGGTTATACCGGAAATGCCCCCTAATTGCGCAAAAAATATATACGTATATGCCTCGTACATATATTCAAACTTGTAGTAGGCTGATGAATTTTCATTTGAGAAGTCGTCTGAAGAGTAGAAATATCAGAAGAAAATTAAACTTTAATTGAAAAATTTGTCTTTCGACGTTTGTCATGACGACGCGGGGCCCTAGCATGTCATTCTATTCAACACATAAAAATAACCTGTCTCTTGTGTACATGGCGGCTGCCAAATATTGGAAAAAAAAGAAGAAAAATAAAGAAGAAAAAAATGTATATATTTTCATGGAAGAGGATTCCTACAATTACTAGGTGACCAGGGCCGTCATGAAATGACGGCAGAAAATAATAACTTCAACGAAACTCCACTTCTTCTGTGGTCAACGTGAAGAACATGTGGTAATCCTGGTTCTCGTTATACTTGAGTTATGCTCGCGATGGAACTCACTACAGGTAATTTCGTATATTGTCGAACCTAGCTTTACATTATTAAAGGGCTTACGTTCCTAGACCAATTTTTCAATTGCCCTAATGTTAAATATGACACCTCATCATAATAATATTGTACTAAAATATTGCAAAAGCACAACAGTAATGGTATATTATAACAATGTATGAAAACATTGTAAACAAAAAAAAAACACAAAATATACTGTATTGTGGCGAGCACTTACTCTGTGGTCTAAGATCAAGGTTGGGAGGCACGTGAGTGGCGGTGGGGGCAGGAAACAAGTGAGTGGGTTGTTCTCAGTTCGGGTGGGCTCACCTGAGTCACCAGCCACGAGTCACCCACAGCTCGCATTATTCCGTAAAATTTGCAATCCTTATACGAGCGATTTCTCTCGCATAAAGAGAATCAGTGGGCACCACTCTCCATTCGCAAACAAGTGAATTCGCATATTAATATTTTGCACATAACAGAATCATGTGTATATCAACTCTTAGTTACACCTTTATTTTCTCTCAAGACAATTGCAAAATTTTTAAAAATAAATTGTACTTAAACTGAGAACATGCCCACATCTAATAAGTTATGAAACTTATGAGGCACAAAGGAAATCAATCTAACAAAAATTACATTAGAATTAAAAAAAAAAACATTTTCAACAGGCGGTCAGGCATTACAACAAAAATTATATTCTTTATATAGCGTTCTCCTACGAGGGTCGTTTCGAAAGTAATGCCTCCACTTTTGTATTCCCTCCGAAAGGATTCCGAGGGATTGTAAACGCATTGTTATGATGATTAAATTTATGCACTTATGACCTGAAAGTTTCATTCCTCTGTTGCAGATATTGACGGCGTGACACTGTAAGAGAGCAATCCTTGTCATGGACGTGAACCAAAACTAAAGATGTGTCACAGCACAGTTAGAAGATGGATTCGTCATGCGCTACAAAGCAAAATTAAGATCATTGCTAGACAGGTATTTTCGTTCTAGGAATATCATTTAGATTTGATTAGATCGCTGGCAGTAGACAGACCAAGAGGGCATGATTCCCATTCCCTGAGAGCAGCTGCTACTCACATTATGTCAAAGTCATTTAGATACCGCCGAGGAAGAAACGAAGAAGAGGAAAACTCAGCCAAGGAGTTGATTGTGCAAGCACTATTAATTGCTGCAGATCTGTGGGGGCTCGGATGCGTTAAGTTAGATAGAACATGAAAGATAATGGATTAGGATAGCCTCTAAATATATGGCCTGTGCAGATAAGTGTTTGTGAGCCATGGAGGAGAAGTTCATAGCTGTGGAGGGTGTTGCGCCCTGTGTTTGCCAATACGAGTTATGAACGCGTTGACTGTTTCTATAAACAACTTCGGAGAGAAGTCTATTTTAAATTCCAAGTTTTCACTACGAAATGCGGGAAGAACTGCGGGCTCAGGGTAGTTCTAAAACTTTTAGATTTGTATTATAAGTCGTTATTTCGGAGACGATCGTCGATATCTCTGTCAAAATGTAGCGCTGTAGCGACGTCGTTGCAGGCTATCAACAATTTAAGTCTTAGTTGAAGAGCCAAATGGTGTAGTAACAAACGTCCGCTTGTTTTCTCCATGCAAGTTCAGCCCTCGCCCCAGCCACCAGATGCAAGCACAAAATGACTTCTAAAATTCTCCCAATATACTCCAGTAACAAGAAACAATGCACTCGTAAAGTCTACGGATGCGAGATTCCCGATTTGAGCAGCACAAAGAACGGAGTCAGTCTGGCCAACACCAGCCATTGTCCTACACAGCAAGCTATTACTTTTGTACTTTTTCATGGACGATACAAAGCTATGCATTTCGAAAGTACATGTAAAAATACCTCCTGAGTTATTTATATTTAGCAACAACAACAGCAATAACAACCGGCTGAGCATGTTTTCCCTTACTCTCGGAATGAATTGACTCGGAAAGGCTGCAACCTTTGAATAGAGTTATATGTATGCAATGATAAACACCCTTAACCCTCGCTGTCATGAAGCACTTTGGAAATTAATTCTTACAACAAAACCTTCATTTTCATCGCTCCTCTTCAAGGATTTCCTCTGGAAAATATCTTAGTCGTTTCCTACGAGTAACTCATAACACAATTTACGCAACATGGGTTCCGAGCAAATAGAGCGTTGATGGGAGAAGGAAGTGAAAATAATATCCATGTTACTGGAGCTCGACGACTTAATTAATGACCTAATTACAAATGTGGCAAAGTAGGCACTGCATTTACTTTTTAAGGCTTCTGTACTACGAGGGTTGGTCTAAAAGTAATACATTCTATTTTTTATTCCGCTCAAAAGGCTTCGAGGGTATTGTAAATTTCATTGTTGTGAATATTCACGGAATTCATCCATGCAGAAAAAATGAAACCAATCAACATTCACCGGCGCTTGGTGAATATATACGAAGTCACGATGTAAGAAGAATACCAGATAGACCAGCGGTCAGCGGTTACGTGTACTGTGGAGGTAATTCGCTGCTGGCTCACTCTTTCGTCGCAAACTGCGGCACCACAGAAGACACCCAGCACAGTGACTCCACACACGTGGGGTGACGTGAGCAACGTCACCTGGACTTCTTCCGAAGACTCTCAAGGCTGCTCAAGGCTGCTGACGAGAAAATTTATGCACTCATGACCTGAAAGTTTCATTTCTCTGTTGCAAATATTGACGATGTGACACTGCAAGACAGCAATTCCTATCATGCACGTGCGTCAAAAGCAGAGATGCGTCTCTGCATTCATCCATGTAGAAAAAATGAAACCAATCAACATTCACCGGCGCTTGGTGAATCTTTACGAAGTCGCGATGTACATAGTTAATGTCAGCACATTAGCAGATGGCTTTGTCGCTTTCAGAGTGGCGACAGAAATATGAATGACAAATTGCGCTCCGGATGCTCATGTACTGCCACTACCCCGGCAAACAAACTGCACCTCGATCAACTCATCAGCTCCGATCATCGGATAACGGTGAATGCAATGTGTGTAGAGTTACATGTGGGTATCAGCGCACTGGAAACGACGTCGTCATCCCTGGCATGAAGTGAAGTGTGTACTAGGTGGGCTCCACCACCGATTGGATGTCTATCAGACTTTGCTGAATCGTACAAAGCAGGTGACAGGTTCTTGGACCGCATCATCACTGGTGATGCCAAGTGGTGTCACCACTACTAGTCGGAGTCTGAACGACAATCGACGAAATGGCACCATTCACACTCCCCAGCAGAGAGGAAGTTCAAGCCTCAGATATTTGCAGGCCAAGTGATGTGCACCGTTTTCTGAAACAGTAAAGGCGTCATCCTGCCGGGGCAACTGTTAACTCTGATAGTTAAGTTGAAACGTGAACCAAGCTGAAGGCCTGGGTTGCCCGCGTAAGGCTAGAGAAAAGGGAAACATTCCATTTACAAGACGTGCAAGTTTGAAGACCACGGATTGCGTGACAAAGTTCAACTGGACGTTACTGTCTCATCACCGTACAGCACACTTTATTAATCCACTTTATTCTCATAAAGAACGTCAGGATATAATTCTTAAAAATACATTATGCATTAGTACAACTGCTCTCAGTACCGTAGTTATATTTTTATATGAGACTGCTATTCCAGTGTGTCGTCCAGGATATATCGTAACTCCTAATGTCGTGCACATAATCACCGTATTAAGAAGGCCGCTCATCTACCACGTTACTATTATTATTATCATTTTAATTCGTGCTATTTACAGCACAAACTCTTGGACATAAATCTGAAAGGACTCTCCTTAAAGTGAAGCAGGTCAGATCATTGTATAGGCATATATTTTTTCACCCGGCGTTTCCTTGGCACGAATTATCTCGCAGAATTTCATTTCTGAGACGAGAGACGCACTCTGACAGCGTATGCCTCCGCCATGCAACGCGATGTTAACGAAAAATCTAAATTGGTCTTGACACCAGGATTTTTTGTTCTATTGTTACTAAAATATTTTACTCGCATTTGTGCCTCTTGACATTCCTAGTAATTATTGTAATTATCTTGACAATATGTTTGTTACCTCTTCAGTTATGTTGTGACAAACATTACGCCAAACATTTAGTCCAACACCCAAACGGACCATCACCAAAATTAAATTTTACTCATTGGGGCTTTTATCATTTCTACTAATTCCTATTTTTAATTGTTTGGTTTATGTGACTGACGAAGATAACAACAAACAGATAGGCAAACAGGCTTGCAAATCATCTTAAATATTTGGTCATTTGCTCTTTGTAACATTCATAACATATCTTGCAATTTAATGATGATCGTTCATAACGTTTTTCAGTTATGTTGCTAAGAAAAATCAGGTAAACAAAAACTGGAAAATAAAACGAACTATTACTAAATTAAATCATGTGTATCCTCTAACACACCTAACAGCCTCTGTAAATGTAATGAAGACCCAACCATAATTTTTGAGTTATCTTGTTAACAGACGCCAACAACACCATAACCTTTTTGGTGGCTGCAATAATTCAACTTATGTAAATGAAAACGCTTTTGTATTACGATTTAATTTGAATTTTTCCTTCAACAAACCAGGATTTCATTACCAAAGGAAATTAGTAAGTAATGTGAAATCTCTCAGACTAACATGCTAGAAAATTATCTTATTCTTCAGTCGGGCTTCTTCGTTGCATCACCTCCAGGATTTCATTCCTGAAATAAATCACCGTATTAATAGAGCCGCTCAGACTACCGTATTTGTGTGCGTCTCGTTACCGCATTCTCCAGGTCTCATTCACGTCACCTTAGAGTTAGTAATGTGGCACATTAGCTTCTGTTCACTGCTAATGAGAAGCATTCCTGCCTTAATAAAATGAACGCGCCATCCTCTGACAAGCAAGGTGCCGTAGAGCTCGAATGGTGGGTAAATTGCACAAACTGGCCTACGGTGCAGGGCAATGGCATCCCAAATGAATGGTAAACCTGGCAAATGATTGCACTGTTAAGCGAGATCTCCTGTACAGCTCTGTGCTTGTACCAGGATGGGGTATAAAGAACGGGATGATTGTTGTGCCAGCGGCATGACGGCACGCATACTAAGCTTTATCTGGCTGGCGTTAGTGGGTGAACATGTGAAATATTAAAGTCTTGTAAAGAGGATCACCTCTGCAGTGCCTTACATCTACTTTCACGGGATATAAACAACGGGATGTTTGTTGTGTGAGCAACGTGACGTGTTAGGTTATCGTAATGCATATATATATATATGTATGTGTATGTGATAAGTTTTTAATTTAATTGGCGAATTTATTGCTGCGGGATTGATTAATTAATTGCCGTGTGCTAACAAAATAATTTACACAGTTTCTTACTAAAATATTTCTATCACAAATAATTTCTCAGTTGGCAAATGGACTGGGGACGTATCTTTTACGAAAATTTTGTACTCAACTCAGTCTGAAACTTGAGCGAGACGGCATCAGGTTTACTATGTGAGGCTACGCACTACTGAACAGTGACAATTGACTTATCGCTGATCTTACGTCTAAGGAAACTCAGGTAGAAACAGGTGGTCCACCAACAGTATCTCTTACAGAAAAGGTCATGGCCAGGCCAGGTTTTTTTTTTTAGATAGCTTTGGTTTGAAATTAACTGTTTCGAACCAGGAAGATGCTGACTTGAACCAAGCTAGGGCTACACTGGTTGCAAGAAACAAATGGTGCATGAAAGGAACAGCCGTGAACCTTCGCTGTAAACATCATCAGGGAGATATTATATACTTTGACGGGGCAGAGGACAGCTCCTGAATCATCATTAACAAGAATGGGCTACGATGTGCCCAAATATGTTACAAGCCGGCACGAAGAATTGGAGTATCAAATCGTGTATCAAAGTCATGGATCTTAGCTGTATACAGCATCTGGGAAAATACTGTATACCTTCGACGGGACAGCGGTCAGCTCCTGCATAATCGTTTGGAGAACTGGGTAAGATGGTAAGTGGGGAATTTGGGAATTTGCAAAGTGGGAAAACGTGTTTACTGCAGCAAAAAAAAAAAAAAAAGTGAAACTTTAGTTTCATTGTGAATAAAAATTGAAAAGAAAGTATGATTGCCTGTAAAAAAGGTTACCGAGTAAGACTTGGGGTAGACTAAGATATTCTTAGCCGGTACGCAAATTTTATAATAAACCGGGTAACGTAACGCTAATTGTTTTAAATGTATACTACGTAACAATGTTTGTTACCTACTTGGTCTACGGGGAGATGCTGGCCACATTTTTTCATGGATTAAGCAGAGTCTTTCTTGTGAATTATCTTCAAGATAAATGTTTGCTATTGTATATTGCACGGTATATACGTCATTATCTGCACAACGCTATATTATTATATGTAAATTTGAACAAGCCGTGCGACTTGAATTTTCATTACCGAAGCTTAGTTTGCGTGTCTTCCTTGTGAATTATCGTCAAAATCATTGTTTGCTATTCATATTGCGCGGTATAATTTGTCATCATCTGCACAGCGCTATTTTATTATATGTAATATTGAACAAGCCGTGCCACTTGAAGCTTCATTACTGGAGCTTAGTTTGCGTGACTTCCTCGTGGACTAGCTTGAAATTAATGTTTACCATCGTTTGATGCACGCAAATTAATGTTTACCATCGTTTGATGCACGCAAATTAATGTTTATCATCGTTTGATGCACGTAAATTAATGTTTATCATCGTTTGATGCACGCAAATTAATGTTTATCATCGTTTGATGCACGCAAATTAATGTTTATCATCGTTTGATGCACGCAAATTAATGTTTACCATCGTTTGATGCACGCAAATTAATGTTTACCATCGTTTGATGCACGCAAATTAATGTTTATCATCGTTTGATGCACGCAAATTAATGTTTACCATCGTTTGATGCACGCAAAAATAAGTCAACATGTAGGTACCCGTAACATAATCTTGTCTAATTTCCATCAAGATTTTTTTTTACCAGAACCTCCCAAAGCCACCACGGTGTAAAATTATGAATTTTACAGCATGATCGGTTGAGGCTCTGCAGGTTTTTTCATTTTCTCACGGTACAAATAATGACGATGACCAATGTCTATGAACAGATTTTACTAGATGATAACATTATTTCGCGAGAATGTGTGATTTTGGCCCATAGATTTTGATCTATTTGAATTTTATTATGATGTCTCTTTCTATCACCTGCTGTCTTTATTGTGTCAAGTGAATTTAAGTACGTGCTGTTTATTCTCGCTGAGACACATTCACGAGTTCCATCGATTTTCTCCTTGCTTCTTTTCATATACTGTGATGTTTGTTACAATAAATTATTGATTGCATATCGTGTGTTTCATTAACTTTCCACTGGAGCAGAATTTCGTATCGACTTAGGTTAAGAGATTTGATTGACTGGGGATTTATATTAAATTTTATTCATTCGTCAATCTACAGAGTGGTAATTGCATTATTTTTTGTTTTCATTATTTGATTATCCCATATGATCTTGTGGGGGTGGCTCGCCTCCCAAAAATTATGGAGTCAAGTAAATAAATTTATTTCATTTGATATACATATATATTCACTCTCCTATTAATTACTCAGATATATATCATACTTATTATATTATATCATATTTTATCACGTCGCAACAGACGGCCTATATAGACTAGGCCTCATTTGACTTGTGTTAACGGCAGAACATATCAAAATATATTAAAAATTTGTTGAACATCAAGTCATATAGACCACTGCACTTGTAACAGGATGAATATTGTAAAGAATGAGATGATTGCTTTGAGAACATTAGGTATGTTTGCTTGCAGGCAATCTGCAATATTCCCTCAGTATAATGACGAACGTTCGAGTTATACTGAGCATTGTTTGGTGCTTAAAATAGTTTTCGAGTGCAACACTGCACTAAGCAATAATTCATGCCTACGTAAAACAAGTCTTCGAGTGTAACGGCACAAAACGATAGTTAATATCTATGTCAAACAAGTTCTAGAGTAGAACACAACACTAAACAGTGTTTATTACTTACGGAAAATAAGTTCTCGGATGCAGTGGAGCACTAACCAGTGTTTTTAACACCTACATAAAACACGTTCTCGAGTGCAACACAGCTCTAAACAATGGCCAGTGGCTACACAAATCAAGTTTTCGAGGGTAACACACCAGCAAACAATGAGTGATGCCTACGTAAAATATGTTCTAGAGAGCAGTACAGCATAGGCTCGTTATAGAAGGCACAAAGAAAGGGATGATTGGTCTGTAAACGGGAGGAAACAGTCCATATCTTTGTTTGGCTTGAGCAAGGGGCAAAAGCTATTACAATAATTGCTGCAGGGGAGGGATTGATAATTGTGCAAAATTTCTAAGCGAAAGTTAGAGAAGTAGCTCAAGTTGATTAGATTTTTTCAAGTTCCAGCCTAGTCGTTCTCTGGAACTGTATCTCTTGTGCATTCTTGCCATTCTTTTAATATGCTGTATATTCAGGAGCTAATATATATGAAATATACTAGTTTTCATTGGTAATACGACAGTTGCATTTATATGCATAAAGTGCTAACTTGCAAGAAATATGATGTATTCAGTATTTCATGACAATGATAATTCTGCAAAAAAGGCATAATTTTGCTGCAAGTTGAAGATCCACGAAAATTCTTTGTTTTTGCCAACTATTACCATTTGACAGAAGCTTAGGCTTTGTTTTTTCTCTGGGACAAACGTTTATTGCCAAGCGTCTAATATACTTTGATGAAAAAGCAATAAACTGTCTTATGGTTCCACTGTTACTTCCCAGGGTGTACATACGTTATATGGCACTGTTTAAACAAAAGTTTCATATAACTTTTAAAGGTTTTAAGGGACATAAAGTTGGAAGCCTAAGCATTTTTTACCAAGATATAATAAATAATAATGATAATAAATGGAAAAATACGAAAAAAATATATTGGCAGGTAGACAGTAGAGACACAATATTATCTGAAACACGAATAAATTAATGTACACATCAAGGCAATAAACAGCGTTAATATTTGTGTTGTCATTCCGTTTAATACAGTAAAATTAAGAAACATATTTTCTCACATTAATTAGAGTAGAGCGTATCAGATCCATCTGTTGGATGTTTTCTACTTGCCTTTAAATTACTCGTTATTCTTATAATACTCTTACTTTTCAATGGAGGACATTCACAGGTTCCAAAACTATGCCGGTAAAAACCCTCAGCTATTGGAGGGCATACTTTTCACTGTACCGGTATATATAGTCTGTGACCTACCTAAAATTTAGGCACAGTATATTTTCCTTTAAATAGGTTAGGCATCAATTCCAGCTAAACGTAATCTATCCTATCCTATTCTTAACAAAAATAACATATTCTCACCTAATCAAACCTGCTCTAACCTAATCTAGCCTCAAACGGTTAAATGCAGGCAAGATTAAGACTATCTTTTGCATAGGTCACGTACAGTGAGACCTTCTTTTCTCGCACTCATACTGGATGGTGTGTCACTTCCTGTGGTTAATGACTTGCTAATCTTGGATGTCAGTTTTGATCCGAAGTTGACGTTTGAGACCCTGATCCGTTCTATTACCTCACGAGCATCGCATAAAACTTTTCTTATGCGACGTTCTTGGAGGGTGTTTGGTTCAGTAGAGTTAACACGTCGCTGCTTTAATTGCTAAGTCCTCCCCCTTCGAGAATATTGCACCTTAGTCTGGGGTTCTGCTGCTAATTGTCATCTCACTTTACTTGACAGAGTGGTTCGTCGATGTGCGTCCATGCTGGATGGTGTTGCGCCTTGTGATCTGGTGCATTGTCGCAGAGTTGGTGGGTCTGCTTTCTCTATGAAATATTTCATGGCCCTAGTCATCCACTGGCAGCTTTTCTTCCGGAGCCAGAAGCTCCAGTGAGAATACTCGGTGTACTGGTGCTCCTAATGAGTTTGCCTTGGAACCGGTAAGCTACCGTACAAGCCAATATTCTCGTTCATTTTTTCCATCATATGTAGAACTTTGGATTGGTATTGATGGCTCTGCCTTTGCTGGTGCGAGTATTGGCAGCTTTAAGCAATCTGTAAACAGAGCTATTCTGTGATCTCTCATCTTCTCTTGCTTTCTTATTCACTTGCTGGGCTGGTTGCATGGAGGTTTGTTAAACTTAAGGAGCTTCCTCCGTTCTGAGGTCCCCAGTCTTGCGTATATTAAGAGCAACAATAATAATAAGACTTATTCTCTGGTAGGAAACATACTATACAAGTACCCTCTTCACTCACCTGTGTTCACAAGATGAGCGTCTGTATCTCCAGGCCCTGGTGTGGCTGCAGCCGATGCATATTTTGAAAGCCCTTCTACAGCGTCCAGAATTACGGCCGAGATAAGACGATCCATAAACACGATTGATGCAAAGGCCAATATATTGAGCGGACAAGCAAGGCTATAATAAACTCTGTTGTCAGCGTTCATAATCTTATTAGCTCAGATCTGTTAGTCTCGGTGCTGCTGGCGCAGTGTAATAAATGAGGTATTTGAAAACCTAAAACCAGTGTTATCGATCCGAAATTACGTGTGTTTACAAATTTTCTGCTTGTAGAGGAAATCCTTGTTATAGATCATATTTCTGCTAGGCTGCAATTTGAATTACGTTTAAAGTTTTTAGTTCTAGGTGTCCGATGCAGGTTCTAGTAGATCAAAGAATACATTACTATATAGCTATTCAACTAAAAATGCATGTTAAACCTAAATCAAATTACTGCATAAAACAATCATGTTATTATAGAGAGAACTTCCTGTATCTGAATATGTTGAATTTAGAATACGCGTACCTTCGATCATGTACTCCCGGAACAGACAGTAGGCGTAATGATATATCCAAGTTGGTCAACAATGTTTTAAATAATAGTAATTCTGAGTTACAAGTACACAGGATTTTTAAATTTATTTAATTTCCTGGAAGATTGGACGTATTGGACCATCGTTATTTGGAGAATTAGTTAACATCTTAAAAATTTTAGTCTTTATTTACACAAGCTTTTCGCTTTGCAAAACAAAAAGCTTGAGTAAACATAATTAGAGTCTTGAAGATGTCGACTAATTCTCCAAACATATATTTAAATAATTTGTTCAGCTTGTATTACATTGGAGCTGGCAGTGAACACACTCGCTGTCTTCAAAGTCTGATTAATGAGACATTTCAAAGCCTCGACAATGTCGTAAAACGAAACACTAATTTGGCAGCTATATATAACATATATGTTATGTTGAAACACCTTGTATTTTGATATTAATGGAATCAGCGAGGCATATTACCAAGCAGAAAACCATTAAGCAATTTCCTGTATTTGAAGTTTTATCTACTAGTGCAATTAGCCTAAATTGCAACACGTTCCCAACTGTGTTCGACTAAATTTCTGTTTTGCTACTTCGGTTCAATATAAAATGTTGTTAATAATTTATACGCCTCCATTTATAGTTGCGCAGTCTAATTTAAAATAATATGTTATACTCTGCCCAAGATGTTTCTCCACTGCGACAACATCGCATCGGCTTTTTACCTAAACGTCTTTGATAACTAAACTGGGTTAATCAGTGACTGGGTCACAGAACTTGTAATATTGTGGTCCTTGTTACATTGCAATATCGTTATTTATTGCTTGCGAGCAGTAGGGTGCTCCTCTGATTAGATCGTTTTTTAGGCTAAAATACTACTCCTATTTCTCTCCAGGTAACGTAAGAATAGCGTAATTTTTTTATCAATAATATCTCTATATTGTTGTTAAATAGCTTTTTCAGGCATACCAAAGCATGAAGAATGAGATCTTGTTTTAGCACACGAAGAGCTACTCTCCCTATATATCTAACGCCACTTCCATCTTTATCTAGGCTACCATTTATGCCATGCCAGCACCAGCCCAATAGATCACTATATCGTCTGCTTTTTCCCAAATATTTTACAAAATTAATCTGTTTTGATCATTATCTTAGCTACAATTCTTGCCATAATTACAACGCCGCAATAGATGAAGATCGTTCATTGTTTCCCAAATATATTAGAGAACCATCCTGTTTTGACCAATATCTGGGCTACAATTCTTGCCATATTGCCCTACCTGCACCGCCCTCATACATAGATCAATATCGTTTCTAATTCCCTCCCCCCCTCCAAATATCATAGGGAGCCATCCTGTTTAGATCAATGCTCAAGCTAGAATTTCTGCCATATTGCCCTACTAGGAGCACCCCTATAAATCAAAATCATTCCTAGATCCCCCCAAATACCCTAGAGAACCATCCTATTTTGATCAATATCTAGGCTACAATTCTTGCCATATTGCCGTACCTGCACCGCCCCAATAGATCAATATCGCCCCCTGCTGCCTGCGTTTGTTAAATATGCGCCCGCTTGACAAACACGATAAGTAATCTAACTTCAGACTGCAATAAGTGACGGCTCGCTCGGATTCAAAGCTTAACTTGTGAAGTTTGAAGGCGTTACAAAGCTGCAATGGAACTTTCCTGAGGCAATATTGCACTGAAAATCGCTGGTGCAGCTCCGCCATTGCATTTCTTCCGTTGCTCCCTTGTTGCAAATTGAAACTGGAAACCCAAGAAATGTTCGTGATCGTCGAGGGTATTCTTGTCGGGATCTGCTACGCAGCTCTTGTTTGTGTTGAATCTGATTAAACCGAGTGGGTATTTGTACAAAAAACAGGGAACTTCAGGCATCTATTGTTGTGTCTTGCAACCCGGTTAACAATCCAATGCATACTTGATCTAATCGGATCTCTCTCGTAGGAATGACATTATTCTGTGTTTGTGCAAAACTAGTTCATTAATTGTGTATTCAATGATATCGGAGATAGTGCTTTTATTAGAATTTAGAAGCACCGTGTGTAATGTCTTTGATTGAGTGTAGAGCATTATTGGAGGTAAAACGTTCTTGTAGTGCATCGTAATTGCTAAATGTTTGAAGCGCAGGAAATGCACTTATTTTTTAGTTTATTAGTCATGCGATACAGTTCAGTACTTCGTAGCAGTAAATATTCTTGCATATTATTGCAATTGCAACAATAACGACGTTGCTAGAAATGTAATATCCATTCAATTGTGACGAAATACTCTTATGCACAGAGAAGTCAGTGATAACACCAAAAGAACGACAAAATCTTAAACGTGAAGCTATGACGGTAACACAACCTGCAGTTCACTGTAGGAGCCTATACATACTTAAATGCGATTTGTTGTTTTGGACTTCTCTGTCTATAAAAGCATATAGTCACAGCCCTATAGATTAGCAATAAATCTTTACGGCAAATAGTGCATTCTGACGTCGAGACTAGTAATTATTTAAGGTTGCTGCGAGTGCAATGCTAATTTAATGACAAACTTATTTAAGACTTCGTGTTCAGTAAGAAAAATATTTCTGTTTGTAACACTCAACTGCAACATCGAAGTATGATAGTATTATTTTCATTTGATAGTAATATTCTGAAACGTTTAAAATTGAACTAAAACTGTATACGGTTAAGATATTGCATTTCAGCTCTTGCACCGCCATGTGTGCTACGTAAAGTACACATGGTCGTGGCCCACATTATTCGATGTTTTTATTAAAAGGATGTTAAAAAAGTTTTCATGAAACAATAGTCAAATGATATAATAATATTAAATATTTAAATATCCCACCTTACTGTGTTACATTGAACTGAGTCTGTACAAGTTAGAACCTGTGACCCGGAAGCAACCTAGTTATACTGAATATTTATGTATCAGAGTTACCTTATAAAAACACATAATGAACAGAAAATAGAAGATAAATATTATTATGAATTAGCTGGAAATTTGCTTGAGAAATCCTAGCCGACATAATTTTTCGCCTGATACCCCCCTGATTCTTTCATAATTATATATACTTATGCATAAAAGAACGTATTATTTTGTGACGTAAAGTATTACGCCTTTACTTGGCTAGGAATCTTGTAGGAAGAAAATTTTACAATTCCAAGAGACCTTAATTTATACCTTTGGGACCACTGCAGCTTTTATCCAATTAGACCTGATTTTCCAAGAAAATTCAAGTGTTTATCCAACGTCATATATTTTTTTTACACTAAAAACCACTTTTTACAGAACTTGACTCATATATTCTGTTGAAGAAACGCTACATTCTTTTGAAACACTGCACTTCATTTCCTGAGGACAGTTATAGTTTCATCAGCCTTGGTTGGATTTTATCGTGTAGTAGTAACCAATTTATTCGACCACCTGCATTTCTTGCGGACCGAGAACACTTTTCATTTACCCAAAGGCGTTGAAATTTATCAGACAAACAATTCTCCTTCATTGAACCGAATATTTTCGTCTCGCCGAAGATTTCCACAAAAATGTAGCGGGCCGAGCCAGCTGTCATAGTCTGGCGAGTTCATGAAGTGGCGACAGTCTTTTCCCCTATTTCTTGGGCATCCCTAAGAGCAGCAAGCAGTCCAGGGAAGTGTTTCTCATGGCCCGTTCCTTCCAAATCATCTCGGTTTGGGTCTGCAGACGTTCGACCAGACGGAAGAAAAATATTCCAAGCCGAGTTAAGTTGTCGTGAGGAATTTAGACCCAGGGGCTGATGCTCACAAAAAGGATGGGCCGCGCCTGCCAGAGCGAAGCACTATAAGTCCATCTGAAGCGGAGGCGCCCGACGAGGAGGCTATTGGATTTTTTGAGAAATATGTTCTGGGGCAATTGCTGCTTCCGACCATCTCAGCCAGGGTTATTTTTGCTGGGAGGTAGATAGGTATTTACGAGCTGCTTCTCATACTAAAATGTCAGTTTTTCAGCTGCATGGTCAACGCAACCAGTTTATACGTTGTATATTTCACTTGACTTTGTGGTTCATGTGACCTGTAGTTTACTGACTGTATATTGCGTAAACCAGTTCATGAGATTTTTATTTCCTTGGCTAGCTCATGGGATGTTTGTTTTCCTAGAATACCCGTTGATGGTGTCTATACTCCACCTAATTATCAGCTGCTTATTCTACGCTAAGGACGACTAGTTTATGAGCAATACAGTACTCTTCACTGATGGATCTTCTCCAATGATAATACTTAAATAAAAATTACCACACCAGATCCCATTCTTCATTAACTTTATTTTCAAGGCTTGGATGAGGCACGCCCATTTTGAATGGGAAATATGAGGAATTTTAAAACTTTATTAATCTTTACAACATAGATTAGAGCCGATAAATTTGTGGCTGCAAATTTATCGACGGTCAATTCATCGTGGTAATTCATTGAAAGTCAAATTCATCACATGGTATCATCATCGAACTGCAACTTCATTTAACGGTAAATTCATTGAATAGCAAATTCATCAAATGATTAGATTAGATAGGCGGCAGTAGACGACTCAATAGGCCCATTCCCAAAGAGACACCGGAACTTACGCCCCGGCCGATTATAAGCTATTGCCATTATGTTAGTAGGCTATAGAGGACTGGAGAAGAGAGAAAAAAAGGGGGAAGAATCCCTGCCAAAGAGACAATCATGAATGCATGCAAGCACGATCAAGCGCAGCTGATATGCGGAGCTTGGAGATGTCAAACTGTGTAGTTGAAGCGGGAGAGAAAAGAAGACGGATTAAGGTGGCCTCGGAGTTTGCGACTCCTGGAGGAGAAGTTCTTAGCTATGGAGGATGTCTCTCCCAATGTATGTCAAGACGATTTTTAAACGCGTTGACAGACCCCGCACTAAAAACATCGGAAGGGAGTCTATTCCAAATGCTGACTATGAAATATGGAAAGAATGGCTGACTTAAGGTCGTTCTTCGAGCTTTATGCTTGAGCTTTTATAGTTTGTTTCGCAAGCGATCATTAAGGTCTCTTTCAGAGTCCTGTTGTAGGCACGTCGTTGAAGCCATTCAAATATGTACTTGAATGTTTCTATTAGTTGCCACCTGAGTCGTCTTTGCTCGAGAGAGATCAGACCCAGTTCCATTAGGCGACATTCAAACGATTTCTTTCGCAGCTGAGGTATCAATATCGTCGCTCT
The DNA here is from genome assembly GCA_001587735.2 of Parhyale hawaiensis. Lineage (NCBI taxonomy): Eukaryota > Metazoa > Arthropoda > Malacostraca > Amphipoda > Hyalidae > Parhyale > Parhyale hawaiensis. The sequence goes on from LQNS02278163.1 coordinate 8,795,926, forward strand.
GCGTTGGACTCTTTCCATGTTATCGACATCTTTGCACAGATATGGCGACCAGAATTGAACAGCAAATTCTAAGTGTGGCCGCACTAATGCCTTCTAGAAAGGAACGATGATAACCTTGGACTTGTATTCAAAATTTCTGATGATGAATCCGAGTACTCTGCTTACCCTTTTCACACTCATGTCAACTTGCTGACTGTGTTGCAGTTTGTTTGTAATAGTGATTCCCAAGTCACGTTGTTGGGTGACAGCAGCCAATACCGCCCCGTTCATTTTCAATGGGGTTTTAGGGTTCACCAGCCTTAAGTGCATTACTGAGCATTTGCTGACATTAAAGTTCATCTGCCACGCTGTGCTCCATTTCATGAGGTGGTAAGGTCTTGTTGGAGCTCGGCTCTTTTCCTGGCAGGATGACATAGCTTAGTATCATCCGCAAACTTACTGATTTTACTATGTATGTTTAGAGTGAGATCCTTGATGTAAATTGAGAACAGAAGCGGGCCAAGCACGGTACTTTGTAGAACCCGTTGTGATACCTGCGTCCAGGCGCTCGTCTCTCCTTCAAGCTTCACTCGCTGCTGTCTACCCGTAAGCCATGCCCTGATCCATCGTAAATAGTCTCCCTGGAAGCCATGGGCTTCCAATTTTTTCATTAGCCGTTGATTGGGGACTTTGTCAAAAGCCATTTGGAAGTCTAGATACACAAGGTCTACACCTTTTTGTTCATCGTTAATATCCGTAACTTTTGAGAAAACATCCAGTAGGTTTGTTAAGCAGCTCCTTCCTTTTCGAAAGCCATGCTGAGTGTCAGATATGAGCTGATGCATCCTCAGGTGGTCAGTGATGCGCTTTTTCAAGAGGCGTTCAATGGTTTTGCTGACAACCGATGTAAGACTGATTGGTCGACAGTTGCTAGGGCTCTTCCTATCCCCCATCATATGAATCAGTATTACGTTAGCTAGTTTCAGTCTTGCGGAACTTCTCCCGTTCTTAGAGACCGATTAAATATTTCGAGCAGTGGCTTCACGATGACTGGAGCCATTTCCCGTAGTACACGGGGAGTAAGATTATCTTGACCAGTAGATTTGTACACATTTAGCTGGGTTAGTTCTTGAAGGATCTCGATCTCCGTGAAAACACATGTGTTCATGGGAGCAACTTGCATCGGTGCAGGTTCAGGGATATTCGCAACAGTTTCAATAGTAAATACAGAGGTGAAATAGTCGTTCAGGATCGTGGCTTTGTCTCTTAGGTTATTGATGATGTCACCGTCAGTTTTTTTGAGTGGACCTATGGTTTCCTTTTTGAGTCTTCCTTCATTTACATAATTATAGAATGCCTTTGGGTTGCGGTTTGCCATAGCGGCTACGGAAACTTCTTTTCCCTTTTTGTGGTCCTGAGTAGTTTCTTTACATCCCAATATGCCCTTATGTGACTGCTCCTGTTCTCCTGTGTTGGATTACGCTTCCAAATATTGTACCGAACTTGTCACCTTGCAATGAAGCATTTGACTGTCCGATTCATTCAGAGGGGATCATTACTGATACGAACTCGTTTATTTGGGATGTATCGTTCAGTTGCTCTCAGGATGCTCACCTTCAAAATATGCGAGCATTATTCAACACTGGCGTTTCTCGTAGGGGTTTCGAAGTCAGTTGTTCCTATTTCAGTTGCCATTCCCTGAAAATCAGCTCGTTGATAGTCTGGTAGCTTGAGACGACTAGTATTAGTGGTGAGTTCATTGCCAGTTTTGATCGTATGTTCAATCATGTTGTAGTCTTCAAGCTGGTCTAGTATGGCTAGGTCAACAGTTTCACAATCAGGAATGGAGACAACCAGACCTAGAATATTACCATATCTCGTGGGTTCATTAACGTGCTGGGTCAGGTGGTGGTGGCTGAGGAGCTCGAGCAGTTTACCACCTGGGGCTGGACTGCACAAGGTACTCCAATCAATTTGGGGGAGGTAGAAGTTTCCCATTAGAATTGTTTCCATTGTAGTATTCAATGCATTTTTAATCTTGTTGTAAAGTGCTGCATCAGTTTCGGCGGTACTACGAGGGCTTCGGTAGGCGAGCATAATATTTAACGTCTGTCGATTGCCGAGACGAGCATGAGTAGTGATAAATTCGTATTCTTTAGTTGCTGCAAAACCTTTACAGTGGAGATTAAGGTGTTCCTTGATATATATGATTGAACCCCTTCCTCTGCCAGTTTCTTTGGGTCGGTCTATGTTGAACAGTTTGTAGTCTTTCAATGCAACTTCTGCTTCCAGATTGTTGTTTGAAAGGTTGATCCATGTTTTATTAAGTGCGATAACATCATATGCAAGAGTGGCTGCTATAGCTTGCACTTCATTCATCTTGTTTGTTATGCTCTGAACGTTGCCAAATAAGAATTTGACGCTAGTGTTGGCATTGATTCTCCGAGTCAGGGGTACGTTTGAAGTGTTAGATAATTGGGAAAAGATTGGTTGTGTAAGATCGGCACAAGTATTGTCAGAAGCGGATAGTTAATACATGGAAAATTCAGCAAGTCCCAAATATATTGAATGGTCCCAGTTCCCTTTTATTTAGGAGAGATGAATGCACGCGAAACTGAACGAGAGCGATGGGATCGAAGGCGATTGGAATACTCGCGAAACAAAAAAAAAAAAAAAGTGCAAGCAGAATAAGAGCGAGTGAAGAATACGTTTAACTAGGTCACTTTAAGCTAAGTTAGGTCAGGTAACGTAATGCTTAATTAAGATAGGTTGGTAAGCTTAGTTTGGGCTACGCTAGGTTTGGTTAGGTTAGGTTGTGTTAAGGTAGGTAATCTTAGGAAATGCTAGGTTACACTAGGATAGGATAAACTAGGTTCCGGTGCCATTCAAGTCGTTTATCGCTAATTCCAGGTCCCACATGTTTCGTAACGAGCATATTCCGGCTGGTTTGCCCCAATAGAAGTTGGTCGTGCTTGTTCCCGATACTCTCGTTCAGTTATGCATGGATTCAATGGCTTCTTTCAGTTACTATTCGATTTAATTACAATTCAAGGAATACACCATTCGATGAACTTACTTTTCAATGAATTTACAGTCCGACGATTTATCATTCGACGAATTTGCCGTCGAAGAATCTACCTGCAATGACTCTACAGTAAACCGACAGAGACTGTCATCTGAAGCCCGCATTCTTCTCTGTTGTGACGCTTCGGTGACGAAGACAACCTCCCGCTAGTACTGCGAGCACTCTTTAGCTGACACAGCTCTGCTTCTGACAGTTTAAATTTGTCAATTTGTAATCCATTGCTTCGCATTAATGTGTCAAATTGTTATTGTGAATGATTGAAAAATGCATGTGCATTGATATCTTTCATGCTTATCTCTTGCGAATGAACTGTGAGAGGTGATAATATCTTCGTTTGTGTATGCGTCTATGTATAGTTGTATCTTTGTATTAAAAAACTGTCGTAAAGAATTGCACCATCATCACAATCTCTTGCAGTTAGTTAGATTGACCTAGATGTGAAAAATGGCAAAACTGCTAACCTAGCACCTTTGACACCCCCATCTCCCACCGAACCCATCGCGAGAAATGGTCTTACACCACGATACGTACGTTCTAAGCTGGATATATATATATTTTTTTTTTGCTTGAGGTTGGCTAATGTTGAGGCTTTTTTACTCACGAATAGTTCTTAATGAAATCATTGCTGACCAATAATGGATTTGTAGGTCTCTAGGAAAATAACATAACAATAACCAAATAACATATTTGGTCCCATGCTTACTTTTAAAGCTTAATTCAATTTGAGATTTATCACACTAGGTTGAGTCAATGTGATTTGGTTTCTTTCTCTGCAAGCATAAGTAAGGGAATGACTCTCCAGATTTCTTACCTTCATTTTTAAATATTATCTTAAGAAATAGTAAATATAAATGATGTATCTATGATGAATATTTAACTTCTTTAAGTACGGAAAAAACTGTTGGAGTTCGCACTACTTTTCAAATTTAAGTGAAGGATTAACAATCGATCAGGTCCTATAGTTATAAAGTTTTACTGAAGTACAGGGGATAGTGCAGGTCCTTTTTCGTTCGTCGTATAATGTCAACAGTAGTAAAACAATTATTCATTGCTAGTACAATTTGAGTCTTTGCTACTATAATACTTCACATAACATCCCTACTCTTTTAGCTCAACATCAGAAAAGGAATTAGTACCAGATCCCTGTTTTTGCAACTTGGCTCAAATGAAAGGAATGACACGCCGGATCCATAATTTTAAACTTAACTCGCGCGAAAGGAATAACACACCAAGTCGAGCATTCTCCCTCACTGCGCCCACTCGTCTCTGGCTCACGCAGTTCCGTTCTGTCTTTATATCCCCTGCTCCGTTTGAGGATAAAAGAATAAGACGTTAAAAGTACGATGCCTTTCACCTCGAGTTATTTCAGGCTGTACAAAGGACCCCTCCAATTTTGGGTGCAGTGCCCATTTTTCTTCATATGCAAAATGCTGAGGTCAGCTATACAGATGCTGCGCCTGGAGCCCTGTCTGAGAGGTAGCTCCTCGCTTCGCATTTGCCTCGCTTCCCTTAATTAAAGGTTCTATATGGGCGGGCACTAGAGTAAGTGTCGTATGAACGAAATTTCGGTTCATTCTCTGCGCTTATTCGCTGGAAAAATTTAAATGAGTGTACCGAGGAGCGAGAGGGAGAATCATTAAATGTTTTTCCTAAAGATCCTGGGGTTATATTTGACTCTTCAGTGCTGCATCGCAAAAGAAGATTTCATTTAGGGAGCGCAGGAAATGGAAGAAAAGTAAGAAATTAGATGAGTGACACGAAATGAAGATTCTAAAGCTTTTTTAACGTTTATTTGCGAATTACCATAGATAATTTTTTTTTAACTTGGTGGTTTGCTTTTAAAAGGGAGCAATATCTACGAGAAGCAAATAAAACGTACTAAGCCTGGAGCCAGCTTCATGATTGAAGATTTGTTCGGTCTTTGTCGCAACAATAATATCTTATGAGGTCTCTGGACGCAGGGGAGTAGAGGAATGTCAGGCAATGGTATTCTTTGTAGGTAATTCAGTCCATTGTTTTTGTTAGTAGAGAAACAGCAAAAGAGCCCAGTCGGAAACAAAGGTTGTGATTATAGTAGAATATAGTGGTGTATGAGAGATTAAGGTCGATTATGGATGATGAAACAATATGGTAGATACGTCACCCAGAACATAACGTTGATTTTAGTTTATTTAGATCGTTATTGGTGGAGACAATATTGGTTGTATAAGGTTTGTCAGGAAACGAAGGTCGATGGTAGTACATAGATGTATGAAGACTATGTATGGTAGATGGTAGTACATGGATAGTCGAAGACTGTATGGTAGAGCATATGCTAGAATATAACCATGGTAGATTATCAATGGATTTCCGTTCTTACGATCATGAGTGAAATTCCTCCCATTCTTTGGAGAAGCATACATATGAGTTGCCATGGATTACAATATGGGTAGAATTCCCAACATAATAGACCAAAATGATATTGTATGGCTATACTGTAAGCTTGAATCAGAAACATCTAAAAATTAATGTTATAGTGCAAAAATTTTTCACATTTTCAGTTCTTTCTTTCCTGTCGATAAACTGCAAAAAATTGCAGGGTATGTATGAAAGTTAACCGCCTTGACGTTATTTTTATCTATTCTTTCCCGATTTTACTAATGCTTTATCACTCTAGCGTAGTTACCCATCATTCTTATTTATTTGTTGTACCCCTTGCTAAAAGTATTGCAATCGTTGATCAGATGTTGCCATCTATTTTACGTCCATTCAGTTTATGCCTGTAAAATTTCATCAACAAATTATTTGAAAGCAGATGTTGAACTTACAATAATTTTTGTTGATATTATTTAAGTTTCAAAATCGTTGATATACTTATAATTTAGATTAGATTTTTGTGACATGCTCATAATGCTCTATTCGTTACCTTTTCGTGACATGATACCCATACACTAAGAAATTGTCAGCACCCCTTAATTACGCACTCATTTCAGAACATGAAAAGCCAATGACGTTTCAGTTCCATACTCTCATACCATTAATTAAAGCTGGGAATTTTTAGTACATTTTTACTCCCTGATAGCACCCTAAACTTTCTAGCTCCCTTTTGTAACGGACATTTAAAGTCAAGAACCTGTAATCTTTATCGGGTAAGAGACCGCAGCTTTGTTACTTATACTCTATATAGTGGTGCTATTCTTTCAAAAGCGCTTTTCAGTGTTACTACCACTTTTTCATATAACTTTAAAGTCAAGTACTTTGGAGTACCACTGTTCTTCGCATCCCTAAAGCCCAAAACTGTTTTCCATTATTTTTGCGTACCATTAAAGCCAAGTACGCTTTAGCTCCGCCTCATATCCCCCTTCTATCTATTTGCATCCTCGTATACGCGAACATATTCCCCACATTTGCGCCTACACTTTCAACTTCCGAAGGATCTAAATAGCAAGACAAACTCAGCCATCAATGACAGCGCGTAATGTTCGACAGGCTTCAATACCGGCATCGTATGGCATCAATCGAAGTCTCATTGACGTGTTCGAATTCTTGCTGCCGTTGAAGGAAGCAGAAAACGCAAGGGCGATGGTGCATACTGCCTGAGTCTTGGCGAGACAAGGAGCTGACTGGTGAAAAAGTACATTGTGGCTAACCTACTAAATGTACTACTGTTGACTACATTTGAACTGCACTGTAATTATTTACAGCAATAAACTGAATCTCAGTTTGTAAACATTTAGTTTTACCTTTGAATACTGTTATTCACGTATCGAAGAATTTTTTGAATGGAAATTAAACAGTAATATCAGTGACCTCTTGAGAAGCAGATTTAATATTACCGTAAAAGTTTTCGCCTGTTGACGCGTTATACCTCCCGTAAAATGTTACGAAAGGTTCAGTAAAATTCTCCTTATCCGTCAATTTAAATGTATTACTTGAGGAATTTTACGAATCCTTAGTTGAATTACAACTGTATGATTATCTCATATATCGTCTGCCATTACTTAACTTATCACAGCCTAACTTAGCCCCTAGCCCAGTTTCACCTGAGTTAACTTAAAACAATGTAATAAAAATAAAACGGTACACAAATCCCTAAATTGAATTGGTGATGGAAAATTAAGTTCGAGCAAAGCATCGTTTCACTTACAAATTCTCCACTGCAAGAAGCATGTCAAAATAATTCGGACGCAGGTATTATTGTGTATTGTTACAGCAGCGATTGTTATCTTTGGCAATTTTTTACAACTGCCAGCGATGCCAGAATAACCCTTCTACCATCACACCACCACACCGCAGTTAATATTGCCGCCACGGTTATTACCACACCACCAATACCAAAATAACTTAAACAACTACCGCAAAGCTTATAGATGACTGGAATCTGAGTCTTATCTCCTTTCTGAGAATGGACCTGTTTGTCAGTCTGCACCTGGGGTAGCGGCAGGCTACAGTGCTGAGCTTATGACACTGAACGTTACTAGGTCGATACCAAACCATGCAAGCTAGTTTTTGTGGTGTTTGACATGCGTACTCAGCACTTAATATTATGCACAGCTACTGCGGAGGCACTAACCTTTCCAAGAAATGATAGGGTGGGGGCATGGGTTGTTACATAAGTCCTTCCGTCGATAACGTCACAGCTCTTGATGATCTATGGTTGACTGCAGCCGTTCACTCCTCTGGGGCCATTTCCCTATATCTGCAACACCATCCAGTGTGTGTGTGTGTTGATATCTAAGATGGGAGCAGGTTCATGCTGACTTTACCTTTATGGCCAGCTGCTTAGATCTAATACCATTATCATGACCTCATTGCCAACCGCATGACCACAAAACTAATACTATAACCATTACATCACAACCGCAACAAACCTCCCATCCCAACATCACACACTTCACATACCAACAAACCAGAAGCACCAGCGTATCAGGGCGTCTTCTGAAGAGCAGCTCTCCAACAGTAAAGAGTCCCGGAGGTACCATTGCTGTAACGGTAAGTCTCCGGATTATAAATATTGTTGCTCAGTTGACAAAGCGAGGCAGATTGCCATTTGCGCCTCCATGCTCCGTCTCTACGCGGGAGTGTCATAAATTTTGTGAACTCGAATGTATTTCACATTCAAAGGCCGCTGCAGCAATCTCTGTAGACTTCTCCGCTTCGGTAAATCGGTGAGAAATTTGTCACGGTTTTGCCGATATTCGAAGAAACGTTGGATACCTAAGCCGGGCGAAAATAAGGGAAATTTTCGAGTATTTTGGGTATTTCTGACAGAAAAAACTTTGACTGCAGTGGGAGGGGGGGCTTCTGACGTCACTTGGCAAACACGTTATAATAGTTATTTTAAGAAAACGAGCTATATATTTGGTGAAGAATAACATTTACAGTTAAGCTGGTGCTGGGCAAGCAATGTCGGTGAAAGAAACTGATTTGGTCCTAGTCGATTCTCCGCTGCGGTTAAGTAGCAAGATCTTTACGGCAGTTGCGTCGATGCACAGTACTGGTCAAAAATTGTAGGACAACGCCTTTTTTACTTTTCCCTTTTGTAAGTAGATTAGATTAGATAGGCGGCACTAGACGAACCAATAGGCCCATTCCCAAAGAGACACCGGAACATACGCCCCGGCACTCTATGAGCTATTGCCATTATATTAGTAGGATATAGAGGACAGGAGAAAAGAGAGAGAGAAAAAGAGGGAGGGGGGTGAAAAGTCCATGCCCAAGAGACGATCTTGAATGCACGCAAGCACGTTCAAGAGCCGCTGACATGCGGAGCTTAGAGACATCAAACTGTGTAGTTGGAGCGGGAGAGAGAAGGAGATGGATTA